>JAHWXV010068681.1:0-18911 GCA_024586415.1 Phrixothrix hirtus | reverse complement strand
ATAAAACAAAAGACTATTTTAGATTGTTACAAAAATGTTTTAGCAACGTATTCATATTCGCAACTCTCACTGACCTTAATATTTATTTGTAAATTACATGGTTCCCGAGGTTTTTGTTTTGTACAAACAATTGTTTACTGAGTTGCTTAATTAGATTTGTTATCAATAATTAACTGGTCAGCGTGCACTAATTTTTAACAATACAGCAAACAATATTTTTATAACTGTTCCTAAAATCCTAGTTTTAAAAGCTGTTTGCACATGTGGATTGTCGAAAGGGTCAAGTTCCTTTCAAAAGAGATTAAATAGCATTTATCCTACCTATACTTTATTTATTTTCTTTATTAGCGTGGGCAAAAAACCAGTTCAAAGTTTAAACAAATATTTATTATTTTAAACACAAAATACAGTATTTACATTAAAAATGAAAATAAAAATATAATTAATAAATGTTTCGAATTTTAAGCCATTAACCTTTGTTAACTGATTTCTCGGCGAGATATTCGTAAACTAAGCTTTTAAAGAAAAATTTATAATTTATAAAGTCTTTTACGAATTAAATGAAACGAATAAAAATTTTATTTATTCACTGTGGTTTATTAAGGTTTTCATTTGTCACTTGCGTGTTATTGATGTAAAGTTGCTGGTGCTCGCAATTTTGGATTAGTTTCGTGCAGCGGGTTGATTAATTTGGTGCATCGAAGCTGCCCAAATTATTTGTGATATTAGATTATGTTCTTTACTGCTTTGTGTTGATTTTGAAAAATGATACCTTCGCTGCACTTTTTAATTGGGACAACAAGTACTGTTTATCACCTCGGCATCTTCTTATACCTTGGCAAAGGTCTTACTTAACACTTGTTTAATCTACGAATGTAGTTTAGAGAGAGCGAGGCCTGAGTTTTTAACGAGTATAGTCGTGTTTGTTTATCTGCTCTAGTTTCTCGTGCAATACTATAGCTTAGGTTCCTTCAGATTGCTGCGGTGGGTCGTTTACAGTATCAAACTCGTTAGTGGTACTTGATAGTGCATAAATATTTCTTTGTGTTTGGCGGTGCCCAAACCTTAATCGATAATCGAAAATGTCTCACCTGCTAAGTGACGGTAAAAGGAGTTCAATCCCTTCAATACTCCAGTATATTGAAGAATAGAGAAAAAGTGGTTCAACCGACGAACACTGTAACCTTTCCACGAAACGCTGTAATAACGCGAAACGCGAATTAATGGAATTCCGAGAATTCTACGCGTTTTCGCTATATTAGTGATTCTGGAAGTGTAATTAGTAAGACGAAATTAAAGACATAACAAACTCTAAGAAAGTGTCAAATACCGTGTGCGAGCGTACAAGTTTAGTTTAAATTATTAATAGAGAAATGGCTTAATTAAAGCTGTTATAAAAATGCTATAAGCTAATTAACAGAGATTACATAACTTAACGCAGATATTGTTAGTTACCGTCCTAAATCAGTCAAGATTGTTTTGATAATTAATCATAATTAACATTAGCAACAATATTAGATGATTTAAATATTAAGAAAATTAGTAAAAACTAATTAAAATCTATTTCTAAATATTGTGTCATGTTGTACAAACGAATTATTTAAAGCACATGTAATTGTTATCCGTATTGATAAGATAGCAAACAAAGAGAACCGTTCGAAGTGATGTTCGCTGAACAAAGAACGCGAACAGAAAGTTAAGTATAAATAAGACGCTTTTGCGTGCTGCAAATTAGTCTTCGTATGAGACTCTGTACGGGATATTGCCTAGTACAAAGACCATAAAAGCTTTTCTGTAAAGTCAAGCTATTTCGTTATTAATTTTTACAGCGAGATTGACGCTACGTCCTTTGGACTCGTCTAGTCTGCTAAAATCCAGATTGCCGATTCTAGAACGAAACTCTAATCTTCGTTGCTCTGTAACGAAGACAGACCGAGTTTAGAATAATCTAACCTCGGGAACCCTAGTAACTGAGCGTTCCTGGCGTTACCACCGCAGGCCAAAACTAAACCGCCTTTGGGACTATTACAAACAAGTTGCTCTGTAAGTGTTCGTGAACGACGCCAAGCACCCTTTATCGTCGCCGTCCATTGAGTTGTAGCGATAGCGGACGCACGGCTACGCTGTACCGAGATCATTCACCGTACGAAACAGACCGTTCTTTGCAAATGTGTTGCTGAGTTTCGGCTTGCAAACAACGCCTTTTATAACAGACACTTAGCGCTGTGCTGTGTGGCAACCCTAGTCGCGGGTACACGCTAACGCCTTGCCTCCGACCGCCCTGGCATGAATTACGTCCCCAGCCGCCGCTGAAAGCAACGCGCTCATGCACTAACCTCATAGCATACTGCCGATCCTTACATTCATAAATATCAGGAGAGCAGAACTAGACCGAGTCAAGGAACATTGTGCCCGCCGCTTGTCCGAACGCCGCAGGTATTTCACATCACCCTGATCGTATGAGCCTCATGCAAATACTGTCTTAATATACGTACGCAAGTAATTGCAAACAATTTACTTTGTCTGCTATCAGAGATTTATATATGTTTTGTTACCGAAATAGAATGATTTTAATTTTGATTTTTGTTTATGTTCCAATTACCATTTCATTTCTGTAAATAGATTATTATTGTTACACATCCTTTCAATTCCGCCGACGGCTGAGACTACCATTAATTAAAGTTCGTTTCATGGCCGAAGTTCGAGCGACGTCATTTGCATAAACGACGTCCACCGTAAACTAGTTATTTCACCGAAATTCTGACCGCTAGACCAATTGAGACGAGAGCCTACAGAACCACTAAGAGTTTCGCTAAGAATCACCCCCGCACGACTGAGCTATCACCAAGTACAATGCAAATTCTTTATATTCATAGCGTACTTTTTACTAAGGACTGAATCGTCACAACACATACAAATCAGAAATTCCGATTTGCAAAGAATACCCAAAAAGTTCGAAGAAATCATCTTCAGCAACGTAGCTGAAGCGGAAGTCCACTTTAAGGATATTATCCAAAAAGAAGATTGCAGAAGAAAAGCGCCGAAGAAATCGCTAGGAAGTTGGCAGACAACAGCCTTGACTACTCGACTTCCGAAGAAGAGGTAATGCAGGAAGACACCAAAGAATTCGTCCAACAATAGGGGAAGAATAGGAAATCCCAGAGACATATTCCAGCAGAACCGACAACGAAGTTACCTGTTAGCAACATGTTTGAGCCGCTCGCAAACAAAGTTCGGCCTATCGTAATGCGCGATAAAGGCCGCTGTACCCAGGTGTACGAAGACCTCCGCGACCTGGAAGTCAAAATTACAGAAGTCAAGAACATGGCGCTTGACAATAAACTCCACCTCCAAAGCGAAGGCGACCACGAAAAGGTCGTCAATTATCTCAAGGATCTATCTATCTTTTCAATAAAGAAAAGCCTCTGCAGTTGGTCATCCGTGGCTTTCCGCAAGAAATCACGAATGATGAGATAAAGGACCACCTCAAACGCCAAGGGATCCCTGTAATATCGGTGCGGAGGATGCACAGGGGACTCGAGAAGATTCCGATGCCGCTAAACCACATGGGCAAGCACCGGCGGTCAAAGAAATATACAGCATCAAGGCGGTGGTAAGCCTAGATACTGCGCAATGTCATAAGTTCCAAAAGTTTCGACATACCCAGCAGCGATGTAACGCGACACCAAAGTGTGTTAAGTGCGCCACATACCATGATCCGCAAAGTATGCGAAATGCCGCGAAGAGCCCGCCAAGTGCGCTAACTGTGGCGACAGCCACACCGCGAGCTACAGAGGGTGTCCAAATCGCCCAAAACTACCAGTTACACCAGAGCATTATCCTAACGTAGGGGCGTATAATACGCTTCAGTATTAAAAGGAGAGGAGGTCCAAATCCAACGGAAACCAACACCAACAAACCTTTCTCCATGGAAAAGTTGATGCAGGTCGGCCGCCTCCTTGTAGACGCTATGAAGGAGTGTGGAAGTATTTCGTAGGGCATAGCAAAAGTTATACTATGCCTGCCAGAAATACTACCAGTACTTGGAAAATAATTCGCCAGAAGAACCACACTCCTTCCATGTTGGGCAACTGGCACACGTATCGGCGACAGAATTCGCATCTACTTAAACGCTAAACGGTTCCGTTGGAGATATGAGAAACAATTCTTGGGGCTTCAATCGTCATTGATATATTGTGTTCTGCATTCAATACAGTTTAAAGCTGGAACTCAAAGATCCCGATTTTGGTGCTACATGATTTTGTATAATGGTTGTGTTTTTTTACGTGCTTTTTTGATCAGATATTTAGCACTTTGGGTATATAAATGTACTTTTCCAGCCCCTTGCGTTTAATGTGGACGCAAGGGTTGCATTGCAGGTCTCAAGCCATATTGGCGGCTAGTCTTCTTATTTGATTTTGGGGGTGTTGCGCCAATTTGCGCTTCATCTCAATTCTTCTTGAGTAAGCTTTTTCTATAAGATCTTCCGCTTTTAATTCGGCCTTCAGGTAGCTATTTTTCATATATTTGGGTGCACCCGAAATTATTCTTAGGAACCTATTTTGTGTGCTTATGATTGAGTTTTTGGTTGTCGTGCAGCCCTTGACCCATATCTCCTCCCCTTAGGTGAGGCAGGGCATTAGTATGGATTCCATTATTAGATTTTTCGTTTCCAGTGGAAGTGGACTTTTCGGACCAATTACGGAATAAATTTTTCCGGCTGGTGATCTGGCATAGGTGGCTCTGGCTTTGGTGTGGGCCTTCCAATTGAGCTTTTGGTCAAAGAGGAGTCCTAGGTACCGGGCTTTGTTCTTTATTTTGGTTTTATTTCGACCTTTATGTATCTCATTTTATTTTCCGATTTTACTTGTAAATCGTACGACTTCGGTCTTTTCTTTATTTAGTGAGATTTTCCATCTATTCGTGTAGTTGTTTATGGTATTTAGACACTTTTAGTTTGGATTTTGCCGCTACGATGTTTCTAGCAGTGACTGCGATCGCGGCGTCGTCAGCTTATTTTAGTAATTCTGCATTTTTGACATCCTGTAGTTTGGGGAAGTCTGCCACAAAGACTGTGTATAATGTCGGTGAAAGTACCGAACCTTGGGACAGCCTTTTAGCCGCCGGTCTTCTACTGGAGAGGACCATTCCCGACTTGATCCTAAAGTATCTCCCCGTGAGATAAGATTTGGTGATTTTGATGATTTCACGCGGAATATTCATAAGGACCATTTTGTATATCAGCGCGTCCCTACAGACCTTATCATAAGCCTTCTCGACGTCTAGAAGGGCTATGAGAATAGAATCCTGTAATGTGTTGTTTTAGCGCTGGTGATCATCGCTTCCAGGTTAGTGGCTTGCTTGACCGCGCTGAGTTCCGTGCGAAAGCCAAATTGATTTTTGGCGATTAATTTATTTGCAGTTTTTTGTTTATAATTTTCTTCAGGATTTTAGCCATGACGTTTAGAAGGCTAATTAGCCTTCTGTTCTTTTTTTTCGGAATGGTGATCACTTGGACCGTTTTCCAAATATTGGGGAAATGCCTTAGCTCCAGTGCCTTATTTATGATGTTGGTGATTTCCTGCAAGGACTTTTCTGTTAAGACCTTTATGGTAATTACGGGGATTCCATCTTGCCCGGGTGCCTTTTTTGTTTTCATCGTTTTGATTATTGATTTGACTTCGTCCATGTTTGTTACGCTCAGTGATTATATTTCTTTGTTTCTTACTACATAATTTGCGTCGCAAATTTTCTGTTGCAGTCGTTTGTCAGTCGGTAGGTTGTTGATACATTGATTCTGAATTATCTCGACGATTACCTCACATTTTGCTTTATCGTCGAAAATGAGTTTATTGTCATGCCTAATTGCGGTGTTAGCGTCCTTATCTATTCTTAGGCACTTTAGTAGTTTCCCTAATTTGGAGAAATCATTCTGTGCACATTCACTTATTGTGTCGTGCCATTCACTCGTTCTTTTTTCTTCTAACATCGCTTTAACCCTGCCTTGCAGTGTCGAATATACTTGTTTGTCGTATAGGTAACGGGGATCTGGTCTATTTCTTTCTGGCTTCGTTCTTACTTTTTACGAATGCTTTCTCGCTTTCGTTAAGGGCCCATTTGTTTTCGACAGTCGGTTTGTAGGTCGATTGGCAGCATAGAAGAGTGGCCTTAATTGTGTTGGTGAGCTTGTGAATCGCAGCTTCAACGTCTGCTTCTGTGTCCAACTTCCGAGATGGCTCGTACCCTGACATTTTGTATGATTATTTTAGCAGTTTGTCTTGAGTTTAGGTTTCGCTCTGATTGGCGCGGATTGCCCTCCTATTTTAAGGATCACGGGAAAATGGTCCGACGGAAACTCCTGAACGGCTGTGGATTCGGCGTGTTTGTTCACCCCAACCGTGATGAAAAAGCTTATGAAGTCCCCTCGCCCATTAGAGGGGAAGTTGATGTCTCTTGGGGCCCTATTGCTTTTACATTGTCACTTTCGTTGATTTTGTTTACTAGCCGCCGTCCGTTGACGGTCATGATTCTGTTGCCTCAAATGGGGTGCTTGGCGTTTAAATCTCTGCCTATGATGGCCGGACTATGAGATAACAGAGTTTAGAGCTTGTGTTTCAGCAGGACGTTCATCAGTTTGTTATAGACCGGGGATATTAGGGATATTATCTGGCCTTTAATGTTGGCCTGTGCCTTTACAGCTTCTAATTTTTCGGTGTGGTCAGGCAATCTGATTTGTACGGATGAGGATGGCTACACCTCCTCCTGGGTTATTGGTCCTATCCTTTCTGTGAACGGAATAGCCACTGATGCGTAGTTTGTCCCCTGATTTTAAGTGTTTCCGAAATAAGGGCGGCCGTGATCTCATAATTCTTTAGAAAGAACTCTGGTTGTGTGCGGCGCTTAAGAATGCTATTAGCGTTCCAAGTTAAAATTTTGTGTTTCCATGGCCATGAATTTTAGGAAATTCGCTATGACCAATCCTGTCTAGGTATTTTGAAACTTTCATCTGTTTCTTTCCATTTCAGCTTCTAGCAAATTTTCAAATTTTATTGGAGCTCTAAACTTCATTACTATCCGTCTGGATTTTCCAGAAATGTATTTTTAACTGGCGCCTGACCTTGTAAAAATTTATCACTTGCTTTTAATTTATAATTCAAATATTTAAGAAACTATTTTAGGTTTTGCTATTTAATTAAACTACTTTATATGTTCCTATATGGATTATGAATTAATTAATTTATTTAATTAATGCATAATGAACACATGCCTTTTTTGTTACTGTAATTTCAAGAAATATTTGGACTATCTGTAAGGTTATTTCGATTACGATTTTCAGAAATTACTAAGTATTGCAATAATTTTTATTAACATTTATTTGAATTCCATAGATAATATCTTGTTTCTAATAGCAAAATGTTTACGCACTCAGAAACAAATACTACTGCATGTGTTACGACTTAGATAGTCGTATCCATTATTTCGTATCTTCTGGTATATTTAAAGGCCGCTTAGGATTATTTCGTTTTATTATGTCACCACTTATTTATCATTTATTATTTAAGACGCTTTGCAATTTATTTTCTTCGTCCTTATGCACATCAGTTTGGTGTCTAGGAGAGCATATTCTATGGGCATGAACGTTAGGGGATTCGAATGTGTTTCAGTTCCTTGCATTTAAAATAACTTTATTGAAATGTAGTGGATTTATAATTAATTAATGAGGAAGAATTAGTGCTCCTTAGTCTAGGCTTGAATTTAGTTTAAGTCATGCGAATCGATTTATTTGGAAATCGATATTTTTGTTTTCTTAAACTAGAAGCCCGACAAGTAAGGGCAACTTTGTTTCAGTTATCGCCTATAGTTCTATGTTTTTTCTGATGACATTCAAGCTTTAAATGCAAAAAGTTAACGATAAGGAATGTACTTGAGTGTACTTCAGCTAGATGGAACCATAAGGGCATAGGAGAAAACTTTCCATTCAAGTTTAATCATCAGCCCTTCGAAAGAGGTTTGGGCAGTCTTCAGAGTATTTAAGTATACCTTTAATAAATTACCTCTTCAAACCTGGGTTAAATGTTCCCGTTAGTTTGGAAAATAGATAAAACTGTTCTTCTAACTTTACTGAACAATTCCTTTGTTTCCTAATAATAAAGATTTACATTTCATTTGTTTTTAAATATTTGTTTTTGTTTGAAATTCAATTAATGTTCTTTGTTCGCCAGCTGAAATGTAATTGATAGAATGGTGAACCAAGGGAAATACATTTGAGTTCATGTCATTTTATGCAGCAAAGAATTTTAATTGTTCATAAGTGCAAGTTTTGCTTATTTCAGTTTTATATTTGACGGCAACTGTAATCATTTGTGCGAAAGTTGGTCTGATGAGAAGCTTTAGAATAATTTTCAACTAAGTTGATATAAATAAATAATTGTGTATAACAGAAATGTACAGCTTTAGCTAAAGTTTAATTTTTTAAAGATAATTTCAAAGCTTCACGTTTGAATTATAGCTTGAATGTTAGTCTATACGAGTATACAGGCGATTTAAAAGTTGTGATAATTGTTTTGAAACTCATATAATAAATTCTGTTGTATTTTTTAGCAATTTTTTTATGCGAATTAACCTATTTTCAGAGACACGGCCTGCTGAATTTCATGACTTCTGGATCCTACTGAGCGACCGTGGGTTCCCAAATTTGCTTTCATTTATAGCATAATTAATAATGTTACACATGCCAAATGTACAAATCTTGTAGTAATATAAAAGAAGCATGACTGAATCGTAGTTGCCATAATCCTTTTAAAGATGTAATCATTGTGTAGATGAGTAAAGGAACGTGCTAAAACTAGGTAACAAGTGAGATTTCAATTAATTTAAGAATATGTTGGCTGCCAAGAAATCCAGTAAAATCGTGATAAAGAATGCTGTAAAACTATTTAACAATGGAAGTACAAGAAATTCGTACAAATTAAACTTCTGTATTTTACATCTAAATAAATGTTAGCTGCGACACTTTCCAATCAGTGTCAGCGTTTACCGCCGCCATATAATCTATAACTATTGATTTCCTAATTTTGGGTTTCAATGCCGAACATTTTTATCAGCATCACACCTGGCCACTCCACCCATAAAACAACTCTACTAAAAGAAATTACGTACTATACCTCAACAACGTCTGGATATCTGACTTATTGACAGATGAATTGGTCGGTTAAATTTTTTTAACGCCTCTTAGTTATTTACCTTCATTTATCTTGAACTCGCAGATATACCAGAATTGATCTTTCTTAAATAAAAGGGGTTGCGCACTGAAACAAATTTAATTACCTAGAATTAGGTATGAAGACGTGCTTCCTCTAGTCTAACTCAAGGTTTTAGTCAACGCAAAGGTACCATTTCACCGTGATGCTTTTATAGAGCAGCTCTCACGGGTCGACGAGACGATGTGGACAGCACGGCAGGAGTAAGCGCGGCCCTGCCTACTTTTTAGCGTACGGAATCACACCTTAAACCTCGAATCTATGTAACTCTTAGATAAGGAGAATAGCTTATCTACTAGTGGGATAATTAGATGCGCCGTCTATGGCGTTTTTCTCAGGAATGTGAATTTCAATCATGCGGAAGCGAGCCACATTGTAATTAATCCTAACGAAACAAAGGGCTGAGAATTCTAGATGTTGCCCTCGGAGGGTCGTAAATGGGAGTGTTAATAAACCAGTAATTTAAATAACAAAATTAAAGTATCACGAGATGATAAAGTTTAAGGATTCCAGAAGTTTGAAGAAAATACATAAATCAGAAAAGGTTTTGGTTCTGAACGGTCTCGAATTACCAACCTCCGAGAAAACCGCTACCTTTTGCGAACAATCCTTAGGGACTAATCGGCTGCTGTACGGCTCTTCGACGGTAATTGCGTGAAGGAACAGTACAACTTTCCTTGCGGACTGTTCGCCATCACTACGGGCAATTTAGTCTTGTAACACTTCGTCACCTGTTCTGTTTAGCCTTAGTACCCGGGTTATAAGATTTAGACACAAGAATGCCATTTGGTAGTGATTTCCGACGTTTCCAATCTTTATCACTACGATGACCGCATTGATGTACGTCGCTGACTGAGAAAATGAAAGCAGAAGATTCCATAATACCCATACGAGAGCGATATACCGACCCTAGCCGCATGATTACGATATGAGGAGTCATCAACTATGAAGGGTGAAAGTGTGGAATTTTTATTTATACCAATTTTATTGCTGAGGAACCATTATGCAGAGGGTTCGTTGCGGAATATTTCAACAAGGCATTCCCCATATGGAACATGTCTGCAATACGATAGGGCGACTTCTACTGCGATATCCTGGTGTTCTGTCAAACGAAGACAATCATGAACTAGGAAAGAACGATTTTGGTAAGTTATTCCAAGCATAGTTTAAACCCCATTCGACTCGATTAAGGACGAACACACGCCATTACTCGTGCTTGAGGTGGGCCCACCCGATATTTTGTTTTTATAGATTGTTTAAGTTGACCCAGAATGTATCAATTAGTTTTGTTTCTTTTAATAAATATTTTCTTCACATTACAAGGCGTTAAAATCTTTTGGATGGACCTTTCAATAAAAATATGCACAGTTGCAGATTGCTATATAAACGTAAATAACCTAAGGAAATAACGGACCTTAAAAGAGTTAATATCTTGAAGGATCACCGACAGAGTGATAAAAACGATTAATTTCATCTTATCAAGTGCTGAATTGAAATTTTACCGCCATCGTTTTGCTCCAGACACAATGGATTTTAGAATTCCATATGCACTAGGATAATGTTAATGCCTTTACACTGAATGTTTTATAGTCTGCTGCAACTGTCAATAGTGAATCATGCAAATGATTCATGCCAGAACGTGATAGTATTATAGAAGCTGGAAGAGTAACTATTCAAGAACTTCCACGTTCGTTGTGTTAACGTGTACAAGAAATTTTCACATCCTCTGTGCGCAATCGAGTTAATAGTTCATGAGACGAAGAAATTACATTCATGTCGAATCATTTCCACCACCGTTCAGAATCATCTGAACTCCAGAAAACCCTCAAAAATTTGAAAATTTAGTGATGTCTGATAGAAGATTAAAACTATCTGTACCAGCGAGGTCAAATGAATATTTCAAAATCGACAATTCATCTTATCCCAACCCTGAACTTGTTGAGAAAGGTATCCATGCTGTAGATTGAACTGGGGCTAAAAGCTTTTTGTCTAATAATAAGGGCCGAGACTTGGTTATATTTTTATGCCCCGAACTGGAGCTAACGTGCAGTGGAAACACGTGGACTCTCATCTGTTGTAGAAGGCAAACGTTCAAAGCTGAGCAACAAAATGACTATTCCATTCCATAGATACCACAGGTATGGAGTATACTATGCAGAAATTTTGACTGAATTGCGTCAAACCGTTCATGTATAAAGGAGGACTTGATCGTCCCGGCAGTGTTACACGACAACGTATCGCTATGCACATTACACAGTCACTCTTCTTATTCATTATGGACCATGTGAATTTTATGTATCGTCAGTTGAAATCGGAGTTGAAAGGCAACGATTTTACACTGAAATTCTTGGATCTCGAGGTCAAACCTCCTACAAATCTTGAATTATGAGTTTTCAATCTAGGAACACTGAAAGGGAAATTACATTGAAAAAGAAATCAGAAGTTTTTTAAGCTCATGCCATTTTATGTTTTTCTAAAACATTCAATGAATATTACAATAAAAACAACAAAATAACATATACATGGAATTACCTTTATTGGTCTCCAAAGTATTTTCGACAACGTTCGTAAAGTTTCTGAAGACTGTTGGACAAGCTTTGTTTGGGAATTTCCTTCCAAGCTGCTGTCACACGAGCTTGATTTAACGCAACGTCCACAAAACGTGATAATTACATGACCCCTTCAGAAAAATATACAAAAAAAGATCAGCAGAGCATGCGTGATCCAAAACAACTACGTCGCGCTGAGCTAAAATCTGTTTCATTATGTTAGCACAGTGGGCTCACGTGTCGTTATGCAGCAAACTCAACTTTCGAATCTCGTACTACAAAAACAGCATTTATAGCACGACCGACATACTTAATAGACGATTCTAACTTCCTGAAAAATGTGATGAACCAGAGTCCATCCTGCTATGCGTGCAATGTGTTTTGGTTGTTTATTTATTCTCAAATTTAGTATCAGGAGGCCTAGCACGCAAGCGGCCGAGTACTCAGGATTAGCTCTGTATTCAATATTGCCTTAACCCAGAATTTTTGCAACTTCTTGTGGTTACGGTGAACACGGTACCTACAATTCCATTGGTTGCATCTTCATTTCAGAGTCAACACCACGTTTTGCCCTCCATGAGAATGGTCCCGGAAAGAATGGTCCTGGTCACACACAGCAGTGGTGTTTTTACAGGTTTCCAAACATGTTTCCAGATGCGCGCCACAAATCTTCTCAGTGCCACCACAGTGCCATTATAATTCCTATTTTTCCGACAGTTTATTCAGTCTGTTGCCGTTCGCTTTTGCATGTCTTGTACATGCTCGACATGTCAGGAGTTTTGCTTGTCGCTGATAAATCTCAACGCAGTTCAGCTTCAATCGCTTAAAATAATTCTAGGCATATTTTCTACTTACAGCGTCCTTACCGTCCATTCTGTTGTCATTTTCCCAATTTGACGTTCAATTTAATGTTGTGCCCTTCCATTATTATTCAAAGCTACTTCCCACACAGTCTACCGATTATATACGCCACACTATGGGGTGCATCTAGGTATTTCTTTATATGTCATTCGCATGTTTTGCAATCGAACTTTTTAGACACACCTAGAATATTTTCCCATTTAACTTAAATTATATTAACCAGTTATACCATTTTAACACTATAAATTAATTAAAATCATCTATAACCTTTAATAAAGTTTTAGATACAAGGTGAGATAAAAATCGCTTTCTCCAGTTTTGTTTGTTTTTTTATTGTATAAATAGAATCTATGCAAATCATGCTACAACAGACGCGGCCCAATATAGCGAAAAACTTCCAAAAAAGGAAGCCGAAACATTTGTGAACAACCGCAGTCTATCTTTTCAATGATCTGTTGGAGTACCTAGTCTTGTGACTTTTACCTCCGTTGAATTTGCTTTCTGTGATGTAGGAAAATTATTTTCTGGCCATTTATGGCCCGGATTTGAATCCTAACTTTAGGAGGATTGCTGACAAGCAGCTTATAATTTTTTGGATACTACTACAACTATGATATGATTGGATGATGGAGTACCTAGTAACAGACTTTTACCTCCTCCCTGTGGGTATGTTTAATGACGTTTGAGGGTGTGGCGTGTGCCTTATAGACAGTGAGGGGACGAATGTTTCATGATATTCGTCGGCTGGAGTTTTGTCTCAGGTTTGATGTGGACACGGGAATTTTGAAAAACGTGCATGGTTAAAATATGTGTATGTGTTGGTGTTTGTGAATATCATGAGTCGTAACTCTTTTCAGTTTTAAATTTTTATATATATTTGTTGGTGTTCAAAGCTTTGCGTTTAAGTCTAGATCTCTGTCCCGCGCAGGCATTTTTAGTCGCAGTCTAGTTACGGTTTTGTCATGTTTGGTGTATTGTCGTGTTTCGTCTATCCGTTGAAGGCCGTCAGTATGCCAGAAAGTTCGTCCATGCAACTCAGTAGTCCTTCAATGACGTCCGTTAATGTTCTGGCGTTACTTAGTTTCTGTAGGATTGTCTGTAAGTTGTGAATTAATTTTTGAACGTCACATTTTCCTAGGAAAGTTATTAATTTTGTCAAGAGGTTTCCTTGATCAAGGAGGTTAGTCGGTGTTGTTGTTGGTCATGTGTCATTGTGGTAGCGGCATTGGTCTTCGTGGAAATGCCCGTTGCGACAGCGTTAGCGTACGTGCGGGTCGTCTGTACGTACGATGTTCGTGGTAGTCTTAGTTTTGGAAAGCTTACACATCCCCTATAATTAGCGGGATGTGGTACGACACAGTTAGCGAATGTCGCTGTCGTGTCTCGGGTCTTCGTACATGTCGTTGAGTGGTGGCCCGCTCCACACTTGACGCATTTCGGCGCTGCGCGGCAGAAACGCTGGGAATGACCGTGCCTCTGGCATCGGTGACATTGCCCGACAATATTACGTCGTAAAGGAGACTCCACCCTTACTGTCAAGTAAAGTACGGACTTCAGGTTGAAAATCTCCTTATCACTGTGGTCTCTCGTTAGTTAGACATAAACTAACGGCATCGGTACTTTGTCCTTGCCTTTTCTCATGCGTCGTACCGACAACACCGGGAGGCGTTGGTCTAGGAGGTCGGTTTTTATGTCCTTGTCTGTGATGTCTTCGGAAATACCTCTCATTACTGCCCGAAGTGTCTTCTCGGTTGGCAGTTAGTAAGTGTGGAAATGTATATTTTTCGTCGTTAGGTAGTTAACGGTAGTCCTGTAATCGGTAACGTTTGCAGGCTGTAGACTTATGCTGTCGGTTAAGTTCTTAGCCTTGGTTATGATGACGTTTAGTCTACGTAAGTCCGATGTTATGTCAGTCCAGTTAATCTTAGTATGTAATATGATCGGAGGGATCTTGTCGTCGGTATTTCTGTCTTATGTCGTTTGTGTTTGGGTTAGTCGTGCTGAGTCTTGTCCGTTTCCTTCGTCGTCCTTGGGAAGAGGATGTTCTTTTCAGTGAACGCACTGTTTATGGCTAACCAGGGGGATTTATCATGAATGACAATTGGTGGAACATCACCACTGGTTTTGCCTGTAGTAGTGGGTGTAGTTACCGGTTCCGACGAGAGTGGCTCGAACCGGTTAGCTACGTGGATTTTCGCAGCAGAACTAGCAGCGCTAGTAGCGTCGGTAGAAGCACGATTGGCTGCGGAGTTGACGATAGGTGTATCAATAATGCTGGGTGGATACGGGAGGTGGTGCCTGCACCGTTTGAGCTCAGCTGGGCTGTACCAACTATCGGCCATCCCAAGTAAATATTATCAGAATTCTGCTGAAAAACACATGAACTAGCACGCACTAAATAGCAGACAAGACTGATAATAGAGAGATACTACAACCGACCCACCACAGCAAGCTAAAGGGACCTAAGTTATAGTATCACTAGAGCACAAGGATCTAAACAACAAATACATCAGCACTCGATGAAAGCTCGGTGTACTCTCTTCTTGCCTCAATACTCTAATCAAAAACCGCAATGCTTTAGTTCCTCCAGACTATACCCCCGCACAGATAACGAATGCATTCCACCCCCAAACCGACAAATCCTACCCCAACGACCCAAAACAGCTTAGAAGAGCCCAAGAAACCGAATAGAGATGACTTCCATACGGCGACTTCCAAGCGCAAGCGGAAGACTACTATAAAAATCGCAGACCTAGAGACAAAACTGCAAACCCAAAACCGTTTTGAACCGCGCTCGGAGGACGCCCAACCAAATGAACGCGAAATCACGCCAACCTCACAAAACATTAACACAGACGACAAAATACTCCCGATAATCCTACACGCGAAAAAAAACTGGACAAGAATATCGTCTAAACTACAACGACAAAACGTAACAATTAATAAAGCAAAGAACCTTACGGACAGTATTAGTTTACAACCTGACACTGTGACCGACTATAGAACAACAATTAACTTCCTAACGATGAGCAATATACCAAATCATACATACCAACTTCCGACAGAAAAGACGCTTCAAGTAGTACTAAGAGGCATTCCCGAAGACATACCAGACGAAGACATCAAGACTGACCTTTTAGACAAACCCCTACCGATGCTGCCGGTACGGCGTATGAGAAAGAGCAAAGACAAGATACCCATGCCGCTAGTTTATGACGAATTAGCTTGAGACGAAAACGCTAAACAGGTGTACAACCTTGAAACAGTCTTGTACCTAACAGTTAATGTTGAAAACCCTCTACGTAGAAATACGGTCTGAGAGTGCCACCTTTGTCAACGATACGACCATTCTCAGCGTTGCTGCCGCGCAGCACCCAAGTGTGTTAAATATGGAGCAGACCACCAAACACAGACCTGTACGAAGACCCGGGACACGCCAGCGACTTGCACCAACTGCGGTGGACCACATCCTGCTAACTAGAGGGGATACGTGAGCTACCCACGATTACGACAACTTCTGAAACGAGCATACGCTAACGCCGCCATAAAGGGCATCAATACCAGGACTAGCGCCCCAAGCGCAAATACAACAAATAATCAACACCAACCACAGACAAACTTTTTAGACCCAGGAAATCTACTCGCGAAAATAGTGACCTTCGTCGGAAATCAGACATACAAAAACTGGTCAACACATTACAAATAATTTTACAAAAACTAAGTAATGCCAAGATAGCCACAGACGTTCTAACAGAACGACTGAGTTGTACACAAGAACTCTCTTATACTGACGGCCTTTAATGACTAAACGACATAAAATGACAAACGAAACCAGACAAGACCGTAACTAAACAGTAATTGATAAATCTGCGCGGGGTAGTGACCACTATAAAGATTTAGTATTCCCAACTCTAATCAAAATAAACTAAACTAAACTGAAAATATCACCACCACACAACATATATGTTTTTCAAAATGTTCTGTCTGCACATCTATACAGAGACATCACTCAAAGCCGACGATGTACACAATAATTCGTCATTCTTATTGCCTGTAAGGCACATGCTACCCTCACCCAATCCAATAACCACGCCCACAGAGTGGAGGTAAGGGTCTGAGACTCGGTACTCCTTTTGAACGTTCCAATCATAGACCACAGAGCAACGTGTTTTTGTATTACAGCGTTGGTCAAAATACAATAAGAACACAAAAAAAATTCCAATGTTCAACCGCCGACATATAAACTTATCACGAAGCGTTTGACGACTAACTGATGCAATGAAAACTAATCTGCATCTATTTGCTTAAAGTTGTCACTAGTCCACTTAGGTCCTCCAGGAAAGGGTCTCTCGAATCAGGGATTAATCATTACATTTTAAGAAACTTGTTACATGATTTGAAATTGAGGCCAAATTGTTGACAACCATAAATAGTTAATCAGCAAGCCGGTACTTATAAGTAAAGCATAAAATTGGATTTTACCATATATCATCCAACATCCAAAAACTAGTATTAAGCTTAGTTAAGCAGGTAGATTTAAAAGCTTTCATTAAATACAGTTAGTAGAATTACGTTTAGTGCTACACATAAAATTTAATGAAGTACTTTGGATCCACCAGAAGGCATTTTTATTACGAACAGCAATAAAGTAACGGCATTGGAACAGAACAAAACTCATTGCATAAACATTTGAAATAGTATTAAACCTCTTTGGTGAAGTTAACTTTTATATAAAAGTAGATGTAAAATCAAAAACCGACGTCATTTCACTTCTGCACAAACTAGTCACGTTCATTGATCAACGTATAAATGTTGTAGTAATTGAAAGTGCGAAGCATCGCTAAGTGAAGATCCGTTAATCCAAACAATTAAATAATGGTTGTTTGACTTTGTCTGCGATATTCCAATGATAAGGGCGCTCGCAGTTAATTAAGTCAATGAAATTAATTGCGAGGATAAAATTGCCGGCATACGCATATTAAAAAGTTAATCAAAATTTCGATCATCGATCAAAAAGAAACAATATTAATTCTGGAACTTCCTAGTTCATACAAGTACGCGATAGATAATTAAAACATGTGTAGAATGGAGTGATTGAAATTAATAGAAATAAAACCTTCATTCAAATCTAGATTACACCTCGTTTAAAATTTCTATCATAAGATTTCTTTGTCAGGCAACAACCTTTATTATAATGCTGGAATTTGAAGTACTAAAGGTGAAGTCCTTAACAGTAGATTACGTATTCGCTAAACGGTTTGTGTAGATTAGATTTAATTGTTTCTAGAATACATTAATTGTTTCTTTTTCTATATATAATTTTGTACATACGTACAAGATTAAATAACTTTTAGTTTTTATTGTGAGAAATGCTCGTCAAAATTTTGTTAATTTTTAAAATATCAAACAAAGTAAAAGAACTGTTGCATATATTTTGCTCGATAATTTAAAGATGGTTAGAGTAGATAAATAATGTATTACATATCTTTGACCAAGGCTAAGCAAAGATACAGGCGTCAACAAAACTAGTTGAAGGTTTTCCGGTCGTTTATTGTCCGTTAGCGATCATAGGTCGGATTAAGTGGTCGAGGTGGTTGAATTATGGCAACCGTTCTTCAGAAGGAGAAGAAGAGATACATTTAGGGCGCCCTGTCGTTGTCTACCTATCACAAGGCGACAATGTTGTGATCAACCACTGTTATCATCAATCTCGTATTCACTACACACCAAAGACGACGAGAGCAAGATGTGTTCGTTGAAATACAGAAAATCAGTAACAGTCTAACACTCAGTATATATCGAACACTCAGCATAACTAAGGAATTACGGTTACGAACAATGCTAATATAAGCACGAGAGATACGCTCAAGTACCGTTCGGAAGGAACGTTCGTAACTTGAAATATTAAAAAGCTACTCGTATATACAGCAAGACATTCATTTTTACTTTCTCTTACCTATATGAAATATAGAATAGAGAAAGTATTGTTTTCTGTCGAAATTTTCGATGTCAAAATTTTAGTGGAAATACGTTTTGGGACCCCTGAGTCCGAAAAACGTGTTTTTAAAAATTGGTCTGTCTGTGTGTGTGCCTGTGTGTGTGTGTGCCTGTGTGTGTGTGCCTGTGTGTGTGTGCCTGTGTGTGTGTGTGAACAAAATATCTCGAAAACTAAAAGTCGTAAATAAACGAAATTTTATATTTGAGTTTGTATCCATCCTTGCACGCGACTGCAATAATTTCA
>JAHWXV010068669.1:0-16121 GCA_024586415.1 Phrixothrix hirtus | reverse complement strand
TTTCACTCTATATATATATATATATATATATATATATATATATATATATATATATATATATATATAGGGTGATTCATACCACGAGGAAGACAATGCAAATTCGTACTCAGAAGTAAACTTTAAGCAGAAAATATATAATAATCACTTTCTGGTTGGCCTTTGTTTTGAAGATATTGACGTTTTAAACTTTTGAAAGACGTAATTTCAGAAAAACTAATGGTAAACTTTATTTTGTATATAAGTTTACACTTAAAATAATAAAAAGCCATTACAAGTTATGTTCAAAAATTTCACCGCCAGCACTACAACGTAGCACTAGTGAATTATAAACCAGATCAAAATTTTGAACACTCATAATTTGAATTGTTGCATTCATAATTCTCTCCTGTAGTTGCTCTGCACTTTAAATTTCGTCTGTATCAACTATTTCTTTTACATGGCCCCAAAAAGAAAAATCAAGTGGATTTAGATCGGGTGACCTAGCACACCAATGAATTCGATCGTTTTACCCGTCCATCTTGCATTGAAGTTGTTATTTAGCCACTCAACAGGATATTTTATAGCATGCGCTATGTTGATACCACATCACGTTCACAATGCTAATGGGACATCTTTAAGTAACCCACGCAAGTTGTTGTGTAAGACTTCCAAGTATACCCTACCAATTTAACGATATGGCAGCATTTGTATTGGTAGTAGTGGGCCGTTGAAAATTCCACACAAGGTGTTGATTGAAAATCTACATTGTGTCACAGGCTAAACTGACAATAACGCATGTGGCAGAAATCACGATTGTTTAATCACGACTGGCAAAGCTACAGTGAAGCGAGGTGTGGGCCGTGGGTACTTGCGAGGCTAAATTGTAGTATTAAGACAAAATCGGTAAAAGGTGGTCGCCACTGTTCTTAAGACAAACTACAAACAGACGGTGTTTTGAAACATCCTGCATATCAAGATGTTAGTGACCTACCTTAAAAGTGGTGACAGACATTCTAGCAGTACTGCAGATACTGGATTAAGACTGAAAAATAAATGTATTAACGCTAAAAATGTACACTTATTTATGATCGCTCTGTATATAGAAACCAATGAAAAATACTAACGGAAGCTTTAAATATTATTTACATTACTTGCAAAACTTTAGGGCGTAATGTGCCTTAAATGAAATAGCTAACGGCAGATTTTCAGAACTGACCACCCATATTATTAATTTAACTAACCGAACTTTAGATTTTTAAGAAAGTATTATATTTACTTAGAAATAAATGCTCTATGACTTTCGTTACTGAAAATACTGAATTGCTATCTAACTTATTGTACGCACACTGTATAACTACAATTACCAACTAGGTTTTACGCTGGTGAAATAATAACCAAAATTGAGGACTAGAACACCTTTATATAATTTCGGTTTGCACGAAAACATACATAAATTCACAAATTCATCGATAATTTACGACTTTAAATAGGACTTAAATTCTAAGAACAAGAAACATTGGCTAACGAAATCTAGATTCGAAATTGTTTATTTACAAGATGCAGCTTGATATTACCACTGGGAGTGATTGATTGACGATGACAAATAATGAACGGATCTAAGATTTCGTTAACGACACTTACAATATTTAAAAGGAAATGCATAAGAAACCTATTTTTATGTGGGTATCCAGTTATTATGATAATAGTAATTATAAAACTAACCGGTTGAAGTACAACAGTAAATATGATATGAACAATTCGCTCTGATAATTAAAATTACAAACGTAAAATGTTTGAAAGAATTAATTTTGATTCAACACTATTACAGGTATTTCGAGTCCGAAATTCATTTATTTTTTTGGTATTTGTATATAACGGACGGTGGCGTCCTTTATCTAGTTATTTTAAAGCAAACAAAAACTAGGTTTCTCCACGATAGCATAAATATTTGTAGATGCGTGCGGCGTAAAGTAGCTCTTCTTTATCAGGTTCGAAGTAAGCAAAGAAAGAACAAAAATTACGTAAGACATTTACAAGTCGAAGAACGCTCTGGACTCGGAAAGCGTTTCTGGCTCTTAATTTTTAGGATAGATAACCCCACTTAACGAAGTGGGCCGTTTTCATATTAAATTGATTATCCCACAATAACTTGGATTTATTGCCTAAATGCCCAAAGCCAGGCTGGTGTTTTACAACTTTAATAAAGGGAAATATTACTCTCCAAAAATAAAAAAGACACGCCCGAACAAGCACTGAATACTTTCACACCACCCAAGACAAGCGAGTCTATTTGATCACTGTCCCCTCGCCTCATAACTTTTCTCACGGAATCGTTCGTACTCAACTCGATTAGGTCATATTATTCCGTCTGAAAGTCGACAAGAAAAATATCTTTACACTTGTTGAATTGTAACCCAGTTAATTATTTCTTAAGCTATAAATGGTATCATGCCCGTTAATTTCTTGTGAGCATTACTTTGTAACACACAATTTTAACCTTGTTCGTTATTGATTTGTGATTTTATATGCATTGCAACAATAAAATTTCTGGCGTAACACTACCGAAGTTTTAACTAAAACTACCAGGCAATATTCAAAAAGTAAAAATACGAAGTGTATTCAAATAGATTTTTAATTTAACTTTATCTTTCCGTTATAAGATAATTTCTGAATTATTTTAATGCAACCCTGTTTAAGTAAAATTATATTAATCATTAACGTGTATGGTACTAGATATAGCTTAATTTATCCAATATTCTTAAACAATCAACAAGAGCAGATAGTTGATAACAGTTTCTTCTAAACGTGTGGATTTTCCAATGACAGATGTGCTGATTGTGGTATTTATTAAGACCGTCTCTCGTAAAAATACCTTTGTCAGATTATAAAGTAAAGTGAATGAAGTTCGGATTTTGCTCGTGCTGTTTGAGCAACCACTGCAAAAATGTTAATATTTGCACTTCATCACCTGGTTATATTAAGTGCTGGATGCACTGGTAATGGTCAGAGTGTAACCTTATCTATTTAAAACCGTCCAAACGAAACTTTGAAGAAGCTGCAGATGGGTTGCAATGCTTTTGGTACTAATACCTGGTTCATCAAGCTCAGCATCTGCTATCTCGTTTTCTCATGCAACTTTGTGTTTTAAATTTACTCTACCAGTATGCCGAATACAAATTCCATGTTCCTTAGTCCTTAATATGCATCGCAAGATACACGATGAGAGGGGTGACGTCTATTAGAAAATCGTCTTCGATATCCTCGGACACTTTCTAAATCATTACGATTGTAATAATCGTAAACAAAAATAATCTCTGCACATTCTTCGTTGCTGAACTGCATTTTCACAAGAATTCATACAACGCTTAAAATAACTGACAACTGTTAACCTACCGAGAAATTAATTTACTGTAATAGGTTACTATTATTTTTATTCCTGCCGTAAATATTCATTATTTGGATAGTAGTGTTACAAGTTAAAATTTTCGTGTGGTCTACTGTTAGTTTTTCTGAAATAAAAATTGCGTCTTTCAATATATCCAAAACGAAATCCGATTGAAAAAAAGTTTATTATACATTGGTATGAATCATCCTGTATGTATTATTCCAAACTGACATCAATTAACTAGTAATTCATCTAAATCTTTAATCTTTTATTATGAATAATACGCGACGTAAGATTTTTGTTGCACCACCATGAAATAATTGTTTATATATTTTGGAATATTTTGACGACGAACATCTATGAATTATTCAAAACTCGTTAATTGCAGCTTTACTTTCCTTCAAGTTATCTAAAATGCAACATTTATTGCTGTTTAACGTGTTTCCCACCTTAGATCTGAATTTTAGCTATATATAAATTTAATTTAGTGAAATAGTTAGAACGAATATACGATCTCACGAATATTAATAACTAATTGATTTTTTACCTAAAAGCGTTTTATTAAAATTTATCTATATATTTACCAATTATTTCGAAACACTTTGATAAATTGTGATAATGTGTCAAGTATCTAGTTCTAATTTTGTCCTTAACAAGAACGGTGTTATCACGTTCGGCTATAATTAATTAAAACAAGTAAGGCTGTCAGTTTCAGTACGTTTAGACCATTAAATGTAGAACTTTAATAAAATTTAGCTTTATGAAATTTTAAACACTGCAAGTGTCCTATTGGTTTATATACTAATAATTCAATTATTTTTATACTTTTCATTTTAGATAAAAATTTAAATCGGCTCCACATATATTTTTATATACATTAGAATAATATGTTTATATAAATATTTAAGATAATTTAATCGTTTTTGGTTATTTATACGTTTCTCATTTGTAGCGCAAGTTAAACGCGCAATATGAGATCGGCAATATCAACAGCGCCTCTTACTTCCAATGAATCCTGCGAGAATCCTGTGACAAGCACTAGTTCTACTACGCTTGTAGCGCAGGATTGTTTCACATTCGGGTTTTGTCGCAATTGATGCGCGTTTCATATAAATAAAATTAAAGTTTTTAAAACTTGGTTAATGATATGGAACCAGGCTATTGTGAATATTTTACTAATATTGTTCAGTGCTAATTGTTGAGCAGTTTTTGAAATACTCGTAATTTACCATACGATATCGTTGACTATAAATAATTAGTACCTACATAATCAAGAGTTGTAGAGTTGTCGAGAGTTTACACTAATATTGCAAGATATTATAAAGAACAAATGAATAAACAATAAATGTTAAAGTTTCAGTGCTCAATAAATATATCTAAATGCAGTTTAAGAAAATAAACAAATATAAAAGCTATTACTTTTTAAAACTATAAGAAAATTAAATTTAGATTAGTTTTTAAAATCTGTTAATACAGAGTTACTGCTGTAAGAAGACAATAAATTGATATTTGCTAGTATGAATCCTCTGAATAAGTAAGACAGATTATTATGGAGAACACAACTAAAATATCGACAACAACAACGGAAGTTCCTCCGCATGTTTGGGAAATTATACACGAATTTTTATTGGGAGTTAATGATAAAGATTTAGATTTTAAAAAAGCTCATTTGCGACCATCTGTTGCTAACATTTATCCGTTCTTTGTTTTCATTTATGCGCTACTAGTAGTAATTGGTGTAATTTCCAACATAGCAGTTTTTGTTCATATTATAAGGAATAAGCTTTATTATGATGCAACACACTGTTTTATTATTAATGGAATTATTAGTGACATTCTGAAGTGCGTGTGCATTTTGCCTATTTCCCTATACGTTCTTCTTCTGCAGAATTGGGTGTTAGGAGAAGTCTTGTGTTCTTTTTTGCCAATGCTGCAGGTATGTTATAAATATTTATTTCATGCCTTACAATTTATATCTATCAAAGTTTATATATATTTGCAACTAACCATGTACATAGACAAAAATGAACTTTAGCACGCAATTTCTATTTTTGGCGTTGACAGTTTTAATGCAAATTGATGTACGAAGTTCCCCGTTAAAAATAATTAAACTTAAATTTACAGTTGAAATAAAATTGCATAATTTTCAATTATATTACGTATACGAGTCCTATAAATGTAATTATGTTAGGAAGATAACAAAGAGCGATTGGAAAATGTAATTTTCCTAATCCAAATATTTTGCAATAATGTTAACGTGCTATTTTTAAATGAGGTACCTAAATGGAAACACATAACACGGTTTTATTTTGAAGCACATATTTCTTTTTGATATAATTGCTTATTTTCAATGTTCCCTCAAATGATCAGTTAATTTTACCGCTAGCTAAAACACTTTAGAGTAGAGAGAAAGGCGAACCTACTTCGACCGAAAGCTCTTATCTAAGGCTAAATAATTATGATATAGGTATATAATTCCCATGTATTATCATAACTGGTTTCAGTAATATAAAAGCTATTACGCTGGCAGAACGCTTCTGCCATGACGTAGAATTAATATTAATAAATGAGAGGGCTCGCCTTTTACATTATAGAAAGAACTATGTATCTTATATCTAACGTATTCATTCTATAATTTAGATATAATCTTCATGAGAGTTCTGTGATTATAGCAACCATATCAAGAACAGTCGATTTAAATGCAGCCACTGCACGCTTTCTAAGTTTATTAAAAGATCTTTAAAGTATAATGCTTTTAGATCACTTTATCATTTCTTTCCGAGCGAAAGAAAACATTTTACACCTTTATCAAGCACTGGCAGTTCAATTGCTAAATCTTTTTGCTTTATTTGGTGATACCTGTACAATGAAAAACTTGCAGTTTTAACAACTACTACTATGATAACACTTTTGGATAAGCTTCTATTCGCAAAAACCATCTAATTAGTTTTATATTATAATTTCGGCTATTTAAGAAGTGAATTGTTAATAGGAAGACTATTATAGTAGTATTCGTAGATTGTAAATTGAACAATATTTCAATAAGATATCTATACAACGATAGTTAATCTTTCACCACCTTCCCTCCAATTTAAATGGTACACTACCAAAGTTGAATAAAATATGTTTGTTAACCTTTATGTAGGTAGGTGGTTCCAAGTAACTTAAGTAGGTAGTGGGGTGCTCACAGCACCCCGCGTTGTTTTCCTAGTCTAAGTGACAGTTTACGTTTAAAAAATGAAAATTTTTATTAAATCTTGCTTATTTGTAGAATAATGATATCGAAAAACATGAGAATATTTATTATAGCGGCACAGTTACATCTTAAAATTCAAAAACACATGGTACATTGTACTTTTTATTGAAAAGCTTGTAAGGGTAAAAGAAAAACAAACTACATTTATTTTCTACCAATAAAACATACTAAAGTATGGTAATGAAAGGCACTGTAGTATAAAAAATGTAAAACTAAAAAAGATAGAGTAACGAACAATATTCAGCGACATCTCCTAGTCAGAGTCTGAATATTGGCGATCACATTTACATTTCCTACATACATTTACCATGTGATTCATACACATAAATGCGTCGCACTTATAGCATGAAAATTTAGTTTTTTTTGTCCAATTTCCTGGGACACACAGTACACCTTCCCACGTTCGCATATTTGTTTCTGAAGTAGAAGGTACGTTTTCAACTTCTGAAAATCTTAGTGTCTTGCTTTTCAATTCTCTTAGTAACGAAGTCTCTGATGCTCTTTTTCTTATGTGTGGTCTGACGAGATCATATCCTACTTCTCTAAGGAACTTAAACCTCAATACCTTTGAGTTAGAGTTATTTGACAAGAAAATTCGTTGCGAATTTACTCCTGCAATGTCTAGTATTCTATAGAACACTACTAGCGGCCAACGTCGGCATCTTCAGGAATCAGAGTATGTAGCGCAAAGTTTGTCCACTGTGTCCATGCCTCCTTTTGTGAAGTTGTAGAAGGTAATAATCTCAGGCTTTTTTTATTACCAGTTGACGGATCGATATCAATTGAATTTGTATGCATAGTCGACAACAAGACTATGTTTTTTCCTTTTTTTGGAACATAAGACACAATTGTTTGTGCACATGAATAAGCAAATAGAGAGGACCTTTCTTCTCTTTTCTTGATATCGACGAACTCAGGATGAAGCTTTGGCTTATTTTTTCTCACGGTTACCACGGTGGTTAAATTTTTCCGCAGCAAGTCTTCGGCAAGAGAAAAACTAGTGTACCAGTTATCGGTTGC
The DNA here is from genome assembly GCA_024586415.1 of Phrixothrix hirtus. Taxonomy (NCBI): domain Eukaryota; kingdom Metazoa; phylum Arthropoda; class Insecta; order Coleoptera; family Phengodidae; genus Phrixothrix; species Phrixothrix hirtus. The sequence continues at coordinate 8,481 of JAHWXV010068669.1, read as the reverse complement.
CACGTTGCGACCAGTACCAGAGATAGCATCTACTAACTTAAGTACAACATCCTTAGCGGAATTTGATATTTTGTAAGGTTCTTCCGGCTGAAACCCTGCATAAATTTCCATATTGTATGTATATCAAGTTCTAGAGTCACAAGCAGTTTGAATTTTCACACCGTACTTTGCCGGTTTGCTGGGAACATATTGTCGGAATAGACATTTTCCTCTAAAAGCAACAAGTTGCTCATCGATTGTAACAAACTCCGAAACTTTATTCAATTTTTGACAGTTTTCTATAAATAGTATAAAAATGTCTCTTATCGGAGCTAGTTTGTCGAGTTCTCTCCTTTGCTGCCTGTCCAAAATGCTGTCGAATCGAATCGATCTTAGTAGGAATAAGAATCTATCTAGAGACATTGTTAAATGAAATGTATCAACTCCAAGCCCATTTTTGTTAAAAAGGTGCTTTAGATTTAGTTTTACACCTCTAAATGTACCAGTAATTATCAAAAGTCATACAAAAGATTTAATTTCAATTCGATCGGTTTTACGGCACTTGCTCTTGTTTTGAAACCTACTTTCAATCGCGCACTTATGTAGGTATTCATACATTCTGAGATTATTTTCATAATCAAGTCGTTTATAAGGAGGTTGAAACATGCTGAGGGAGTCTTGGCTGTTTTAGCACATAACTTACTACCTGGCAGGTGTGTAACTATATTACATTCTCTAGTTTTAGCTGCTGAATTGCCTGGCTACTTTTCTCATACAGTTTTCTTGTCCTTTCCTAGAAACCCCCCTCATTTTCCATTGTTTTTTTGAACCGCGACAGCAGTTTTTGAGGTTTCACTAACTATTCGGTAGCTTATAAACCGATTGTTTACTATTCGTTTCATGTGCACTATCTTTACAGTCGTCAATTTCACCATCGTCACTGTCATTCGAAGAAAATGTATCCTCGTAATTTTCATCGTCTTTATATAACAGTTTTAACTTTTCCTGTTGATTTTCATACTACATTGTACTAAAAATACGAAAACGCAAGCTAAAGTAAGAAAATATGTGAAATTAAATATATAACGTAAGTGAGTAGGTGGGGTATTGACAGCATCTCAGCGAATTTTCCGCGAACTACAGCAAACTGATTTAATTTTGAAGCGTCGTTGCATCTATACTCAGTGAGTCGTAGCATAACAGGATAGCTGACTGATAAACTCTGGGAAACCATTACAAACCTGAAATGCTCAGATAAGAAAAGCGTGAGGTGTTATTAGCCCTCCAAATACCTACTTAAGGGTATTACAAAAAAGTTCACACTTTAGGGAAAGGTGGGCTTTCCTGGTGAACCCCTGATTGTGTTGTTAGCTCAAATGCTGGGGTGAGCGCCAACATGTTAGTTGAAACACCAGTTCTGTTTTCGATTTGTCGTGTGAAGTAGCTAACCTATAATATAATGATTCATAAAGTTCTAAATTTAAAAATAAAGAGATAAATTTGGAAGATATAAGTGATATAATGGATTATTAAAATTTAAACGAATAAAATGTTAATAGTTTATAAAATGCACGTCAAGTTAGAATTAATAAAACAATATTTGATTTAAATTTGATCAGGAAATTTAATATAAGCATTTACCGCAAGCACATACAGAATTTATTTGGGGCACAATATAAATAAGAAGTCGATGTTTCCTTACATGAAACTCAGCCATATGACTGCCTTTTCTTAATTTGCTCAAAAAAAATGGACCATCATAGCTTCATGATAGGCTAAAATAAACAATTAAAAGTGTAAAATATAGATATGAACTAAAGTATTTTACTAAACGCAAAGCTTTTCATACAGAAAGGTTTCTTATTCGAAAAACAATTTTAATTCCTGAAATTTCTACGGCTGGTCAATTATAATTCATGGCTGTACAGATGAACATTTTAACAGCGCAGGCGCCATTAACCAAGATATTCCCTTTGTGGTGGACAGGACACCTCAAGGTACTTCAGCTGATGGCCGCTGTAAATTTCTTTAACGGTTGATAAAAATTTAAACTGTTGTCCTAGTACCAGCTTTATCAAATATTCAAAAAGGTTTATAAGAGATAGTTGTTATACTTGCTTTAGGATTGAACGTTTTATAATTGTGGTTCAGAAAACATTATAACTATTTTTAAAATATGAAGAAAACGCTTTCGTCTTCAACCAAGAAACATATAATAACAGAATAATAATGGTAACTGCCTTAATAATTATAATTCCATTGTCTATGAGGCACTTAGCTTCATTAAATGAAAAGTACGAGGGGTGTCAATAAATTTTCAGAATGGAGGTTCGCAGGAGAAGAGGTTACTACCGCGTGCAGTATCTATGCAGCGATGTCTTATCAGTGTACTTGGAGAGTTTTATTGTGATTGTGTTATTCACCTCAGAGTCATTATTGATCAAGTAACCAAAGATGGGCAAAAATGTCAGTAATGGAAAAAATCGAATTTCATGCTGTTATAAAATTTCTAGCAAAACAAGGACAACCATCTCAAACCATTTTGAATGAGATGTCAGTCTATGGGAACTCTTGTACTGGTAAAACCATGATTTATAAGAGGCATGGCCTTTTTAAATAAGGCAGAGAATCGATTGAAGACGACCCCCAACCAGGTCGGCTGATTGAAGTCACTTTCGCAGACATTGTGAAAAAAGTCGATAAACTTGTACCTGAAGATGCTCTTTAAGGAAGAATCAACTTGCAGCAATGGTTTGAGTATTTTCTACAACCATTTTAAGTATTGTTCGTTACCCTCTTGGCATGTCAAAGGTTAGTGCAGAAACAAAATCGTATTGAGTGTGCACGCGAGTTTTTAAACCTTTGCCGAGGTGACAAAGATGAAATGTTGAGCCGAATTATTACGGAAGATGAAATTTGGGTTCATTATTTTGAGCCCGAATCTAAGCAGGAGTCTATGTAGTAGATAAAAATGTTTAAAGTGTCACAATCGGCTGGAAAAGCAATGCAAGTGTTTATTGGGATACGGCGGTTACCCTGCTCATTGATTACAAAGATAAAGGTATTTAAATAATGGGTGCTTACTATGCTAATTTTCTGAAGCAGATAAGAGCTACTGTAAAGGCTAGAAGACGAGGAAAATTAACAAAAGATGTGCTGCTTTAGCACGACAACGTGCCAGTGCACCGGATTCATGTTGCGATGACTGCACTTCAAGATTCCGGCTTTCAAATGTTAAACAACCCACCCTACAGGTCAGAATTGGCACCCTTGGACTATTATTTGTTCTCCAACCTCAAAAAGGAGCTTCATGGGAAGAAATTTACGAGCGACGATGAGGCCAAACTTGCAATTTCGGTCTATTTTGATGGAAAGATAAAACATTTTTTATGACGGTATAAATAGGTTGATTGAAGGGTCTAAATAATGTAGTGGTATCAAGAGAGAATATATTGAAAACCAAAGCTAACACAATGTACTTTTTTACTCTCCTTCCCCATTCCGTGAATTTATTGACCTCTCCTCGTATTATTCAATTTAAGTTCTTAAAAAAACTGAATAAACGATTTTCTGTGCACTGACTGTACTTAGATTATATTTCTAGAAGGTCTAGCTGAATGCAATTCTTAAACCCCTAAAAGCTATTTATGTATATCCAGTTGACACTAAAGTTATTTTATATTCAAATAGATTGTTGATATCTCGAACTAAACGTCCATTGTATTTATTTTAATTCCTAGAATTCATTCTTTACGGTGATCATTAATTATTATGCACCTATTACCAGTATTCTTATCAATTTCGGTTTGTTATTTACTATTACACAAAGTTTGTTTAATGCTTTGAATATACTGGTAAGCTGCACTATATTGGGGGCACATTTAAAGTTTTTGTTCAATGGGCTGAACACAATATAAGCAGAATTATCTGAAAGAAATAACATCAGCTACTGCATAATAATATATTATGAACGTAACACCAGGCTGGTTTAAATATGACTGGAAATATATTATAAATATTTATTAAAACTACATTATAAAACAACAATATTGATTGTCGACCTACTTGAGAGCTTAAGTACTACTTCATAATAATATCGTTGGTTGAGTGCGCAGTTAGTTTTGAACAAACTTTGCAAAGTAATAATTAAAAAATTGTAATATCCTAATAAATATAGTTTTTATTCTAGATGTTACTTTGGCAGCGAACGTTTTCGTAAATTAAACCAAAATTAATTGTTTTAGACATAAATTACATGGTTAGATACATCATCAGACTTTAATTTAAGTTCAGACTGACAGATTTTGAAATGTCGTATTTTATTCATTCCTATTCGATTTAAAAAGACATTCCTGAAACAGACAAAATTTTATAAACAGTTAATTGGTAAAAATAGGACAAATACAATTTAAAAGGTCTGAAGTGGTTCAAATTTAATAAACTACTTCATATCTTTTAATTTGTACTTGTCCTATTCTTACCATTCGATTAAATCCATTTAATCTATTAATAAGGATGACTTTTTTTTTAATCGAACAGCAATGAACCACGACAATTGAAAATTTAAAATCAAAAATAAACCAACTATTTACTCTATATCGGCCTGAAACTAAATTATATCACTGAGATTAAACCTGAAATTGTAACTAGCCATTTACAAAAACGTTCTCTGACAATGTATCATCTAGAATAAAAACTATGTTTGTTGGGAGACTATAATTCTTTAATTATTATATTATCGCCCAAATTATAAATAATTACAAGAAAGCCTGCTACAATGGACCCATTAAAATTTTCAGTAGTCACTCCCTTTAAATTTTATGCCGCCTTAAGCTTTTTAAAAGACTCAAAGGGACGAAATCATAAGGAAACAAATCTGGACTATGCACAGAGTGAATAAAGACCTCCCGATGCATTTTTGTTATAGTTTCTTGAGATAATTTGGTATACTATCAAATTTATTATGTCGCCTTGATCGAAAAGCGGGTTTAACATGTTCCACCAACAGCTGGGAGTAGCAAGGGGCGTTAATTATATAAGAATATGATAATAAATCTGTCTATAGGACATCTTCAATGTCTTACAACAGCGTAGGTATTTTTCCCGCTGTAGGAATCACTTTCGTTATTTTCGAAGTAGTCGAAAATTTTAGTTGTCGTTCTGTTACCCTCTTAGATTCGTGAATAAAGTAATACACCATTAGTTCGTCACAGCTAACTATTTTTATTAGAAACCCTGTTCATTCTTAATTGAATCGATTCGTTAGATGTGTTGACATTTAAACACTTTGATCTTTTTATCCTCGCTAAGCAGTTTGGCAATTCAAGTAGAACTAATGTTCCTGCATTTCAGATCTTCGCGAATAATGTATTCAACAATACTAATGCCTATTTGTAATATTTCTGTCATGTCACATATGAGAACTCATCGATCGTAACGGCTAATCTCATTGCGCTTTCGCTATTCAGAAGTACCTGATGTTCGTGGATGTTTCCTGTGTCACATATTCGATGTGTTCTCATCCTTTTACGAAAATTCTACACCATATACTTCTTGAAAAGGTATTTCCTTGAAGGCTCGACAAAATTTGAGTTGATTTAATATTTTCATTACAAAGACAGTTTATAATAATATGTTGGCAATAGAATTGTGCACTGATTACCCAAAAATGATTATAAATAATTAACAAAAACAAATACCTACGTTGTGACAGTTTAAGCACCTTCTAAGCAATATAATGAATTGCCCTACAACGTCGATTTAGTAATTTGTAGATATTCTGGAGTTTAAAGCAAAAGTCTGGGTCACATGAATACTACCGCCGTATTATTGATGTATGATTTAGAAAGAACACCTTAAGCGGCTTGATTTTTTCATTTAAATCTCAGAGTATGCCTGAAGATACTTTCTTTAGTCAAAGTATGATTAGGCATCTTCAAAACAACTGGATTGGGTTGATTTTTGCGCATACATTCGTTCGATACCAGGAGAATGTAACATTAGTGTTTTGATCTCGTGAAATTTTAAGTAATTCAGTAACCCAAAATTGGGTTTATTTAAATAATTCTTTAGGTAATAAGTAATGATTTGTAAAATTCTATGTTCAAAATTTGAAAATGTTTAGTTGCGAGACTTTTGTCAAGGACGGTCCTGCTTTGAACAATTTTTAATCTTTATGGAGGGTTCAGCATCGATAAGGAGTTCTATATCCTTCGATTCATTCATTAGGGCACCAAGTTCATCGACCAACCCCAGCAAGGAAGCTATTAAAATTTCTTTTGTGCCTCAGTTAACTTTAGGCCCTATTTATGTAGTGGAACTCGCTTGAACTTATTTATTTCAAACGAGAAACTAGGAGGAGTAAACTGTACTATCTGCTTCTAAATGTCTTGTTTATATTCATCATCTGACGAAGCTAGTGAAATTTGTTTAACCCCTAAATTTTTTGCCTCTGCAACGCCAGTCCCCACTACGTTTTCAATACATTTAAAATAGAGCTCTACTGACAAGACTACTAGCAGCGTTATTAAAGAAGAGTCTGTCCACGTCCTGACGACAAATGACATATTTTATCTTGCTGAAATTTTGCAAAACTCCGATGAATTATCAGCTACTGCCGAAACTAGATCTCGCATAGCGTAAGTTTTATCATTAATTGTATCCGACCATCTACGAAAGTAAATGGATGAGGTGGTAAAACAAAACTCGTATCAAAATGTAACCTGATAAGAAAGCTCAAAGTTTTCGCACAATGTCCACAGAAATCATCTTACTCAGGCGTGTTATGCGAAGTACATATTCTACTTCGCCTCAGCGGGACGTTCCAATTCTAAACGTGATTTCACATTGCCTAGAGAAGAAATTTTATTTCAAAAAGCAACTCTGAGAAATATTAACAGCAGTTTGAGCATAACAGTGATAAAAGGATGCAAGTTATTACGAGCCTCATACGTTGGGACCCTTATGCTTGTGTAAAGTTATATTCCGTAAAGCCACATAAAAATAAAAGAAGGGGATAATATAAATTCTTATAAGTAAATATCTTCCTGTTAATCTACTAAACTCGAATACTGAAGTTCGGTAGAGTGCGGTGGATTCAAATACGGCGAGTAAACCTAATTTCAAGACGTAGTTTAAAAAATAATTTGTCTTGTATTTGAAATTAACTCCTTACATCCCAACGACAAAGCGTTCTTCATCTTTGGGCTCAAACCAGATAAAATACTGTGCATTTTAATGATCAGGCTAACTTATGCTTTAATTTGTCGAACGTCACTTTGTCACGCTCTTTGGTACTTTATACCGATTAGAGAGGCGGATGTAAAGTATTTAGTCAAGTATGGTCTCTTATAAGCTTGACTAACTTGGTAATTTTAGCTCATAGTGCATGAGATATATCAAGGGGTTCAATATTTAATTTATAATCCTCTGCCTTGAGTTATGAAGGTAATGCTAAAAGGTTTTTCACCATTTTGATTGTGTATTATTACGTTTCAATGATATGATTTACACTTTAATTGAAATATTGTATTCAGTATTAAATTCAAATTATATATCTTCAATAAATTTATGACTCTTTTATACATGTATTTTAACTATTAAGTTCATTATTTGCACTGAACAGTCCTTATATTCTATCCTATGCACAAATCTATGATTATAAGTTCTAAAGTTTACCATGCATTTCATGGTTTATAATATACAATAGCGGAGAATGTCTTTTTGCGGTATATACAATTCTCTCGGAGGCCTCTATGAGAATAGACAATGCAGCGACAAACGTCATGGACCATTGTACATCTCTATATATGTTTTACGATTGTCGTATTCTCTATTATAACTATCGGAAAACGTCTATATAGCATTATCAGAGACTTTATGGTTTCAAAGACCGTAATAAAGCGGAGAAAGTCCTGGGATATTACGTTCATGAATACCTATGACGAGGAAATAATTTAATGGGGTATTTAATTGACAGGATAGGGTTCAGGTAAGAGATCCGGGAAGACTCTGATTGTTTTGTGTTTGCTGCTGATTTTTATAGTACATTTATTATCACAATTTTTTGATAAACTATAATTTCTAAGAATTAAGTTGTAATGAAAGTTTGTATTGACATCTATCTTAATTTAGTAAACTAATTATAGTTTTCTATGCATTTAAACTTCTGTAACTATTTACTTATGTTATTTCCCAATAAATGCTATTTGAATTTAACTCAAATAATTTACATTTCATTAGATTTCTACTTACTAGTTATGTTCAATTGTACCTTAACCACTAAATGGCCATATCTGTTCAGTTTTTGTATTTATTTACATTTGTGGACCTGTGCTGAAAGTACAATGAACTCACATTTCCAATCATATGTTATTATGGTCTATTTTTGATTGAATTCCTTATTGATTCTAAAATATTTTATTAAAATTGTTTTAAGGGATCCTTTTATTGGTTATACATTTTAATATATATATATATATATATATATATATATATATATAT
>JAHWXV010068667.1:0-12074 GCA_024586415.1 Phrixothrix hirtus | reverse complement strand
CTGATAGAGAAAATCTGATGATATTTTTGGATTCAGCGCATCAAAATTAGTTAAGAACAGCTTAAAACGGTCCGGCAGCAAAATATGTGTTGACCAGTGTAATATAAACATCACTTCACAATCTCAAATATATAGCGCTAGGATAAAAAGTATTATTCTAAATTTTTCAATTTTGCGAGCGCATAGAAGTCGTATTTTAATTAAAATAAGTTGTTAACCTATAACCAAATTTAAATCACACAAATCATTTTTGTTGCTTTTATTACCAAACTATTTTCTATTTTATAATTTATACACATATTAACACGCACGCATTCTACACCATCTGTTAAAACTTTGAAAAAACGGACGGAAAGATGTAGATGAACATGAAGAATCGATTTTGGCTAGTACATTTAAGTAACAGTATATTAGTTATTTTCAAAAACTAAAGCATTTAATTTTATGATGAAGCAAACGACAAAATAAATCCAAATTAACTTTCTGTTAACTAAATAGTTTAACAACTAAAGGCGTTTCTAGAAATATAAAGTTAAATTGCATCCATCAACTAGTTTAACGATTTAGAAAAATGTGAATTTAATGTCATTGATTAGACTGGTATTTTAGCCACTAGCATAACAAAACCATGATGAAAGTGTGTTATTTTCTGATTTAAACATTTTATGTAAGTTATTAATTATATAGCTAAAAACCCATCGCAATTATAAAATCAAATATAAAGGGAAACATATTTATTATCCAGATGTTTTAAAAAAATACAAAGAATTTTACCAAACAATCGTTCAAGATAATTATAGATTCTACAAAAACATTATATTTCATTTTATTTTATAATAGCTTGCTGACAAGCTTCTTATTATATATTTATGATACAATTTTTATGAAGTGAAATTGATAGATAAATACAAAAGCACAAAATCCTCATTAATTTTAGTAACCAAACACTATAATTTGAGTAAGTCAAACATCTGGCATCTATTTTAATTCTTAGTTAGGTTAAATAGTATTACAGTTACATTCAGGTTAATTAGCAACAGCGAAGAAACTTGTAACACAAAAGATTTAATCGATCATTTGAACACGTTTAGAAAGTTATAACAAAACATACTTCGTTTGCAATCTCTACGATACTTTTTTTATTATATTTCAACAATAATAAGAACAAAGTCTAGTAAATATAATCACAGCTTTTGTGTATTTTAAATTCATATTTGCACTTATTTCATAGTAAGTTAATTAACTACATGATATTTGTATAATTACCTAAACTAAAAGCTTAAACGTTAGTTTTAACTTAAATGAACTGTAGCCTAACGGTTTTTCCATTTTTGCTAACTTACTTATTTGGGTTTTTCAAAATGGATAAGTGCCTACGTTATGGATCTACATGATAATAATTTACTGTTGCTAACGTATTAATTATTTTGATACAAACTTCTATTTTAGAACCATTGTTAGAGTTAGAAATTACACGATCTTACATATATCACAAAATATGTTCCTTTCTACGAGGTGTTATTGTTAAATAACCGGTCTGGTGATAAAAGTAAACTTTATTGTTACAATTTCATAACCTAATTATTATACTTTTCAGCATATTCTCCCTTACTTAACCATATAATGTTGCATATGAATTTTTCATTGTTGAAAATAGTGCTGCTGCTCATCACGTGTATCACCTCCTCTACTAACGTCGCTGTTTTCAGCTGGACCCCTTTCGCAGTCTAAAAACGAGAAACGAGCTTCCTTCAATGCAGATTTCATCTTAGGAAACGGGTAAAAGTCGCACAGAACTAAATCCAGTAGTAAGGTGGGTGGCTGAGCACTGAGATCTTTTTATCAGAAAGTGTTTTCTTCCAAAGCTAGGACTTTTCTACAGCGCTCTTTCTTTCGGCTTCACTGATGAATTGTCTCACTTGGTAGAACCCAATGAATTCTCGTATTAGCTATGGTTTTGGAAATGTGCACTGATTGCTAATGTGTCGCCTAATTCCGCAAGCTTTGCGATAACTCATCTTGCATGCGCGTGATGTACATAATATACTGCCTACAAAGTGGCCATCCTTGTTATGCGAAGCACTTCCAGGAACTAAGGATCAGTTGCGCATAAAGTACGCACTTATAGTTACTTACTGAATCTCTTGCGCATCCGTTATGTAAATTTAATTTTTCAACAACGGTAGTTTGCTTCACTGTATCAAATTAGCGACATTAAAATCGAAAATCCCGCTGACTGTGAAGTACAATCGGCGATAAGGTTTTAAACGCAAAAAATATTGTCTGCGGAAATTTACTGACAAGTTATTGAAGTTTATGGCGGGAATATTATTAATGGCCCAAATGTGAGGAACTGGAGTCGGTTAATTAAGAAAGGTAGAACAAATGTACATGATGACAAACGGAGAGACTGCCCGTCTTGGTGACAGTTGATTTGTTAAACAAAGTGAATATATAAATTATGGAAAGCGGAAGATTCACAATTACTATATTGCACGAACGGATTCCAACAGTATCTGTCTTTAATGCATGATATAAGCAAACCATCTTCATTACAAAGAACTTTGCGCCAGATGTGTACCCAAACAGTTGACAGAAAATCATAAGCAAAAACGCATGAGCGCTGCCTTACAATGGCGGCATACAGATTCTCCAAAACAAAAAAAGTTTAAACAGGCGCTATCGGATCGTAATACGCAATTTTATCTAAAATATACGTATTAAATTTGTAGCTTATTTATTATTTGTTGGAATATATGTCGAATGGTGGGAACTCAAAAATATTTAAGAAACAATCAACAACAGTTTCATTAACCTTCTAGGTAAAAATATTGAACTTAAACCTATTTATTCTGCTAAGGATGAAAGATTTCAAGGAAACTAAATAAATTCTTTAAAATTATATTGATTACCCTTATTTAACTAGTTCACCCGGCAAATTAAGTTCAGTACAAAAAATAATTAAATTGTATAAGGGTAACCGAACTGATAAGGCTGATATTTATGCTTCATTTTTTCAACCTACAAAGAATCGTCGTACTTACATTAAAACACTGTTGTAACAAAAATATAATCTTTTAATTACTAAATATTTATTATCTTAGTTAATTAAGGGTGTCTCGGATATAACTATTCAAACTAGGCACATATTTATAAGCGTTTTTGTGTGCATAACAAAATGTTACTGCTGTTAATGTAATGCCTTATTTTGTTGACACCGTATACATACAATTAGAATTACGAATAAATAGTTAAAGATATTTTTCTGTTATAGAAAACGCTATTATTTGTACAATAGCAGGTGTAGTAATTGCATTATACCTTGAATTGGCCATTCGTAGTATTGTTTTATTAAATTTGGAAATATTACACTTTATTTAGTATCTATACTATGAATCAAAATTTTCTAAAACGTCTTTCATATGTGACTAAATTATTTAGCTTGAAAATCGTACCGGAGGTGTAACATTTTGAATTCGTTGCTGTCTTTTCTGCACATAGTTAATAGTAAGAGATTGAATTGGGATCATCTTCATGTGTTTATTTACACATGTATACCATAAGAAGTAAGTAGGTATAATTGTAGAAGAAAAAAAAATAAACATTATAAATATTGCACTGTACTTAAACGAAAGATGTGCTAAAAGCATAAAATAACTTACTTAGTACACTGTTAAAAAACAAAAAGCCGGAATACTTGTTACATATTTTTATACTTAAACTTGGTATAAATGACCCTTATAGTAGCTCAGTATGATCAGAAACATGAAACCTCACAGGGCGTGGATCCTGAAAATTAGTTAGTCACAAACAATACCAAATAAACCTAATAAAAATATTTATTTTCAACTTGGTAATAACATCATGTAATAACCAAAATCAATAATTATTACTCTATTTATCAGTCTGGAATTATAATCTAATATCACATTTAATAAAGCGGTTTTTTATGTAACTTTAGCTAAAGTTTTACAGCCTTTAAATAGAAATTCAAGTTTACATGCAATTATCTCCTGGCAGGCAGTTAAAATTACTAACTCAGAGTTACCACATAAATAGCAACAAGACAGAAAATAAATTCTCTTTCACTTAACTAAATTTGTTTCTTTTTATACTAATCTGGTAAATATTTCAGTCTCGTAATATTTAGGGTGTACAATACACAGAAATTAATTGAATTCCTAATTCTGGTTAATAAAATAAACTGAGATTACTTGCTTATGACCGGCAGGACAGGTGTCAAGAAACTTTGCTGTCCCATAGTTTATTGGTTCAATGAATAGGACCTTCGTACTTCAATTCCGACCTTAGCCCAAGCTATTTATGTTAACCTCTTTAATCACGCGACGTAGCCACCATTAGAGTCAGATGTTTGGGCCGCGTGTCCCATTACCATTTTTATGTACTAATTATTAATATTTCATAATGATTGTACCCAAATCTAACGGCGCCCCTAACTAACGGCCCGTACTAAAAAGAAAACTCCTTATTTAGCAATAAAAATCCAAAACAAAGAAAATGCTACCTTGTGGCAATTCCATGATAATCAAAAAAAGAAATTATATTCATAAAATAACGTTTGCACTTAATAGAAACCGATTAAGTTCTTATTTTCAATTCAATTAAGCTTTATACTGGAATTAAATCACTTTTCAAGCCGTGCACTCAAAGCACATCATGGCGGAATGTACTGTTCCCAACCGGAAAAAGTCTAACCGTAAAATTAATTTCATTCACATAGAATGCTCGAATCATGACGGGCAACCGGAAATTCTATTCGGCCATATTATTTGACTTAAATGAACATGTTACAAACCACCTATTACTATACAGGAAATATTAATTATATTAATGAAATTGAAAGAATTAAAGACTAATTCTAAACACTACTTGCACAAAATTACTTTTAACCTCCAAAGTCAATTGACAAATAAATTTATCCTTGTGATCATAGAGATACACCACCTAGAATGAAAAATATTATATACTAATTTTATCACAAATTATTGGTACGTTCGCCAGGATGTAACATACTGTAAGAAATGGGGTAAATTATTTAATATACTTGGATAACTATGTAAAAATTATGAATTCAGTTTTATTAATTACAACTATAATTAGGAAATGAGTAAGTAAAACTATAACATTAAACCTCAATACGAACATTTTCTTTATTTATAGTCAACTTAAAATTAAAATAGTTGTAGTTCCTACTATTACCTAAATGGAGAAAAACGCGTTCTTAGTAGTGCACTATCTCCGTTCATATGGAACTGCACATGAAAGAAGACTAAGCTTGAAGCAAGTTACAGGAAAATATCGGAAAAGATTACAGAAGGCGGCACTGAGCAACGCAGCTGTGGTCTCCATTGTTGATACATTTCGCGGTACTGGTAACGTATTGTATGAACGGAAGGACGGGGCTGGTCTACCAGCATTGGTGTCGACAAATGACAATCATGGCTGTCTTCTCCTGCAGGTGCTGCAGTTGTACAAGAGAAGTCTATGCTAAACGTCCTTAAAACTTAACATAGCTAAAACATCTTTACTGCGAAAGATATCGAAGTTTCCTGTGCTACATTCAAACTATAAAATATCTTACGGAGGCAGATGTGTGAGCTAGGACGATGTATTGTGAATTATTTCTGGTCATACGAGTAAAAGTTTCAGAGGAAAGTGTGGTTCTTAGAAGAAAGTTGTAATCATTTAGAAGGCTGCATTAATCGCCAGACAACTCATTTGCCCGTTTCCAGTGATCAGTTATTATCGTTGGAAAACCGCTGCACAGTCAATGTGCTAGAGTATAGTGTTGCGAGTCAGCATATTGTAGTGGACGTATATTTCATTGAGGACGTCAATTGATAATTGCCCAGCAATATTGCAGGTACACAGTAATTGATCCATTTTTACAGAATTTGAGACATTTCTTCCGTTCAAGAAAAATTCTGTGTCAACGGTAACGTATGACATGCCATTTGACCACATTGCAAAGATGATAAAATAAATCAACAATGGAGCATGAACAAAGCTTAAATAACATAATGGACCATGTTTCAGATGTAATAGTTGATGTAGTTATAATCAAGGGTGGCTTTACTAAAATAAAGAAAGATACTTTGAGGGCACCACGTCGTTTCCGCTACCCACCGTTAATATGACGTTTTGTTTATTTTATCACGAGTGCTGAACTTGTGTTATACTCAAGACGATGAGAGGGGTGCAAATGAATGTAGGCAGGCTTAATATGTGGAAAACAATGCAGTGGTTTATAGTTAAGGTCATCAGTGATCGAACACTTAGTATGTGTTGAATACCCAGTATACAATGAAAGTTTGACGGTTGCTTGACCGTCTAAACTAATTAAAATATAAACTATATACTTAAAATGGTGTTAAGAGAAATAGTATTTATGCCAATAAATAAAATACTGGCTTCTTATATTAACCTTTCAATAAACTTTCTTTCTTAGCTATAACTACCATAACTAGAGATGAAATAAATCTAATAACTGATTCGAATTTCTTTACCTAATGACAAAAGTATAGCTAAGTTATAAATTATATTTCAAAACGGTAAGCTATGATTCGCATCCCCAACATATTAGGCCAATTATAATGGTGTTGATAATTTCTAAAATATTTTGACTATCTGAAACGAGCTCGTCTAAGATAAAAGTGATTTACACAAAGCAACTTCTACGAGGGTAGCACCGATAATTTTTGCAAACTAATATTTCTAGTGAATCAAAGGAATCAAGCATGCCATGAAACAATTGTTTATTGTTTTCTATTTTGACAGTTACAATTTAGTTTTGATAATTGCAACAGTTATTTTGCAAGCTAATTTCAAGGGGAGTGGTCTGCAGCAAAAATGAACTTAACCAGAGAAAATTTTAGAGCCATGACTTACCATGACTTTAAAAGTTCTTTAACTCCAAAACAAAGCGTTTCAAGACTTATTGCTGCATTTGGTGATGAACCTCCTTCTCAGAGGAGTGTTTAGAACTGGTATAACGAATTTAAATTTCAAAGGGTTTCACTTAGTGGTAATTTTCGCGAAGGAAGGCCAATCTCAGCCGTTACTGAAACAAATATAGACTCCATACGAAGAATGATTCAAGACAACAATCGAGTCACGTATAGAATTATGAGGAGCACCTTGGGTATTGGCATGACTGCAATAAACAATATTTTACATAATAATTTGGGTGTGAGGAAAGTCTGTTGTCGGTCGATACCGCATAATTTAATATAGGAACAAAAAGAAAACCGAGTGAAATGGTGTAAAAAGCTGCTTAAAGAGGTAGGTCGAAAGCTGCTTACGACATCATTACTGGCGATGAAAGCTGGATATATGCATTTGAATCGGAATCAAAACGGCAGTCGGCTCAATGAGTGTTTCCAACAGAACCTAATCCAGTCAAAGTGAAGAAATCGCGAAGTGTTGGAAAGCAAATGGTATCCAGTTTCTTCTCAAAATCAGGACCTATGACAACAGTCGTGCTTGAAATAAACGTATGGTTACCGCAGAATCGTACACCGCAGTAAGTCTGCCAGATGTTACTCGAAAGCCTCGTTTACGACGCCCTAGATAGGAGATTGTCCTTCATCACGACAATGCTTCAAGTCACACTGCACGTCAAATAAACGAATTTTTGATTACTCCCGGATTAAAATTACTAGATCATCTGCCATATAGTCTGGATCTGGCATCTTCAGATTTATTTTCATTTCCCAGACTAAAGAATAAAATGCGTGGCGTAGAATTTGCAAGCCCAGAAGTTGTAGTGGAGAGCTTCAAAAATCTTGTATCTGAAGTGACTGAAGAAGAGTGGAATTTATGCTATGATAACTGGTTTTATCGAATGTCTGAATGCATTGCGTTTAAGGGCGAATATTGTGAAAAACAATAATAAAAATAATTTTTGACTACAAGATTTTGTTTTATTAGTTTGCAGAAATAATCGGTGCTTCCCTCGTATGTTGTGTTGTACCGCAAGGGATTTCCTGTACATTTACTGGAACATTTATAATAGTTAAAATTGATAAGAATTTCTTATAGAACATCTGTTGATGAAGGTAGCATTGAATTTAAAACATTTCAAACCTAAATCATTCTTAAGGAAAGAATAATCACGTTTTGAATTACAAGTACTGTAGATACACATGTAATTGTTTGACATTAATATCGCCGATTTGTCTGAACCTAACAAAAATATAATTGAGTCTAAGATTAAGACTATGTTTAAGTATAAAATTGTAGGAACGCTGATTGTGTTTAAGAAAGTATCAGATAAATAATGAAGCTACCTTTTTCATGGTATCCTTAGGTTCAATAACGTTAATAAGCAAGTTAAATGAGCAAAATCGAGCTTAAATCTTAGTCTATAGTAGTTCGGAATAATCCGATCAGTTCCACTAAAAAGTAAAAAGAATTAATAAAGTAATCAAAGAAATAACAACAATATTTCAAACGGAACCTGGGTTGGCGGAAGGGACAAACGTAGTCATCATCAGGAGACGAAGCGAACATACCCACCATGGTGACAAATTTTGTGATAAGAAACATGGACGCGGATCTAGTCCTGATGAGAGGGGACAACGTTCTCACAAAGGGCCGACTGTTAGGCCTTGTGTTCGGCGTCACTGGACTTTTCCAGAGCGTCCGTACAGAAATGATGAGGTAAGAAAGAGGAAACTACGTGACTAGCACGTGTTTTATACCTGTCTATTGCTGCTAAGCAGAATACTATAAAGTTCCATCAAGACAAAGTTAACAATCCTTACCCTTTAAAAAACAACAGAAGCACAAATAATGTGAGATACTCGGTTTTATAATGTTCTTACACCACATCCACTTCATGAATGTCAAACTACAGTCACACGTATGGATAACAGATAACAGTCTCCAATGAAACGAGTTTAACAAGGTACACGGACGAACTTAGTTCAAATAGAAACCGCATTTCGTACAAAACATTAAATTAAATTCTGAAGTGTTAGCTTCCCAATGGCGTAATAAGCGTTTTTTGCATATTAAAATAAAATACAGAACTTAAATAAGCTTAAGACCTGAAATCTTTTAATGTTTACGTGAAAGATAAATAAAAGTAAAAGAAGCAATTAGAAAATGAGATATTGTTTCAAAAAGTCGGGGCGGCGACGTTACACACCGTAAGGCTACTTTATGCGAAGGAGAATTTCACGTGCAACAGACTTCTTATACTTCGTACACTCACCGGATCTTACACATCCGATGCTTGCCCTGTGTAGAATATTGAAGGCAGTTGTGTTTCGTTCAGATCCTCCATAGTGTATTGGTATATACAGTATGCAGTAGCAATCTTTATTCAGCAATATGTTCGAAACACTGCACCAGAGTTATAAGTACTATTTATAGCGAGACGGTACCCACTTTGAACATTTCTTTTACAAATGGTGAGATGACCAACAAGGTTTTGATTTCCGCACTCGACATTAATAAATTTATCTAATAAATACTTGATTTCAGTAGTGCATATTTTGACGCAAAGTATAAAGTTTAACTTGCTAGATAAATAATACAGGATGAACAGTGTTAATAATTCTTCCATATTTTCTTTAAAATTGGCCAATATAAATAATAGTTCACTAATTAAAAGTTTTAGCTGTTCCAACTTCATGCTTACTTATCCATTTAGCATTCCATTTTTAAAAATAAATTTTACATTGATTAGTGTGTTTTTCTTAATCACCAAAGTACTATAACTCATTCTAGTTGATTTTACTTTAACAATTATCTTATTAATATTGAAACATATATGTCAGTTTGATCTAATAATTTCAAATAAAGCAATCATTAATAAATTCCTACTGAATAAATAAGATATTCAGAGAACGATACCCTTCATAAATTGAAATTATGATTTAAATAGAATAACTTATTAAGGTTTAATAAATCTAATTTATATTACATATGTAAATAATTTTAGATGTATCATTTTTACGCCAATATCTTAAAGCCGTCCATTATCATTAAAATATCCATTGTAGGTATAGTTCTAAAATATATCTTTATATACATCCAGGGACAAAACTATTGAATATAAATTTTTAATTCTAGTTTTTTCCCTTTTTAAAATGTTTATGGGTTTTTATTGTTAAATATTTTATATTGAAGTGTTCTAAGTATATTGGCACTACTTTACAGTATTTAATGTACGTACAATAATGCGAGAACAAATTTAAGAAACGACTCGATAAAACAACGGGATCGTACATGAAAGATTTATTTAAAAAACGAAAACATAATAATACCTTAACCTAACATAAAAATGAATTGGTAGTTGATCTTTCCTCCTCTGGTTCTAATTGCAGTTTCAGTTCTTCTACGCATTCTTACGGGAATACTCCAAATTGTTTCTTGTGGAATTCTGTTCCATTCCTCCTGTAATGTAGTTTGCAATTGTGTTAGGAGCCGGATTTATAACCTGTATGCGGCAGTAAAGATGTTCTATAGGACTGATATCAGGACTTAATGGTGATCAATCAATGACGATATCCTAAAATATTGAATCATTGGTCCAGATATGTGTTTAGGTGCATTATCATACAGTAGCAAAAAGTTATCGTACCCAATACAGTCACCAAACGGTATAATATGTTCTTCAAGATGTTGCGAAAGTACTAGTTTGCATTCATTTTTGGGTATACTTCATGAGTTCCGTGCAACGTCCATAATGCCACCCTCCCAGCATATTTGAAACTTCACTAAAATTGCATTGGGCGTATCCTTCTCTCCTATACTCGATATCAGCAGTTGGGTTTCTACAATAATTGTATCATTGTGGCATTTTTAAATAGAATTCTGCCCCATTGATCTCCATTTCAGTTAGCAAGAGCTCTTGCTAACTGCAACTAGCTTGTTTTGTGATATGGATGAAGCCGGGGTACTTTGGCAAAACATTTTTGGATTTAAAATGACCTCCTTTAGCCTCCTCTTTAATGTTTCAGAACTTACATTTACTTGGCTTACTTTCAGTAAATTGGTTTTTTAGTTGCGAAGCGGTAAATGTATGGTTTCGCAGACCTAACAAAAATTAGTTATGTCTTCGTGTTCTGCATCGCTTGTTTAAGTCATTCTGTATATTTCTCTATATCATTACATCGTTTTACTATACGAAAAACCGTCAATTAATATGTACGCAGCATTTGTGCCATGCTTTCTTGTGTTCGATCTTCGTTAGTTAAAATAACAACTCTAGCAGATGTTAAGTCGATAGTATGGGACATCTTTGCACAGGGAAACATTGATGTCATTCCAAACAAAAGAATATACGCTATCAAACACCAGGCATACTAATTAAGTATTGATAGCTGTCGCCTTATATTGTAAGGACTAATTCCCTTATAAAGTTAGACTTTCGTATTTTTTAATTCCTAAAGAACTGTCACGGTCTCACCTTTGTCTTTAACTTATTTTGTATTAATTTTAATAAGTATATTTAGTACGCCCTGTATATAACTATTTAAAATTGCGTTTTGAATGTTTCTAGGGCTAAACCGTAGTAAATAGTTGTTTTTCTTATATGAATATTCCAAGAATGAAGGTCGGGGTCAATTAATAAAACTAATTCCGGAATTTATTAAATTTAATTTATTAACCCGATAGGTGTTGCCGTCTGGTGACGAAATTCGTGAACGTAAAATCCTTTTTAAAATTTCATGCTGGTTAGAAATACCTTGGTCTTATCGCGAACTTGTGCTCCGTTTGTTAATATAATAACGTGCAAGATTTCGATTTGTTTTTCGTTGCTGAAAAGTAGGATCAAGCGTTGTTAATTTAGTTGCAACGGTAAGAGCTATTTCGTTTCTTATTATCATATGAACTAATTCGTTTTAGTTTATTCTTTTTTTAGCTTGTTTGGTACCCTACTTTACAAGATCTGGTTTCCTTTTTTTTTGGTCCTCGAACGCTGCGAGAGGTGCTACTTGATGTCGCTTCTATAAAACTCTCGATACAAGCGAGATGCTGGGAAACGCAAGGATATCATAAAGGTCATAGTAAATCTTATTTCTTTAACACGCCGTATAAGT
>JAHWXV010068663.1:0-10419 GCA_024586415.1 Phrixothrix hirtus | reverse complement strand
ACGCTTACGTGCGTGGTTCCACTCGGTCGGGTTTTAGGCTGTTCTACTTTTTTGGGATATTGCGGGAACCCCTTGTAGTTAGCTGTGTGCTACCCCCGCAGTTGGAGCATTTTGCTGGTATTGCGGCCTCTTTCTCACAGTAGACCGTGTGATGATTGTTGCGTACTTTACGCAACGTAGATCATCCTTGTAGTTCCTCTGCAAGTGGCCGAACTTTTGACAGTGGTGACATTGGATTATGCTCCGTCTGCCTCTTCTGGATGCTTCAATCCTTAAGGTTATGTAAAGGACTTCCTTGAAGTTGTAAATCCATTTCCCTTTATCTGATTTCAATACTTCGACATAACTTAGTGGAATACAACGTTTATCTCTACCGCTGCGCTTCCGTTTTACGGAAAAATGATGGAAAGCCCTTTCTTCCAGGTTGGCCTTGATTGATGCGTCGATTAGAGAGTCAGACAGTCCCCTAATTACCACCCTGAGTGACTTCTCCTGAGGAAGGAGATAGGTGTGGTAGGGCAGCTGCCTTTCGTCTTACACCTTAACTAACGCTCTGAAGTCTTCTGAGGGGCTTGTCTCAATTCGGATTTCCATCTCAATATTTGTGGCTGCCTTGGGCTTGATGTTTAAGGAATCCATTGCTTGAAGGATATTCCCCCACTCTTCTTTCTTTTGGATCACTGTGCGATGTACACGCTATACCCTCTCGTAGTGCTCTGTCTTACCGCAGCTTCTTCATGTTCTGATTACGATTCAGTACCCGATAGGGTTTCGAACCAGTTTTTTGTTGTTAGTTTGGAAGGACCTACGTCGGAACTGCCCTTCACTGGTTTTCGCTTTCTTGATCTGGTCTTCTGGAAGCCGTTGTCTTCATTTTAGGATGAGTATTCCATAGTACTCACCAGGAGATTTTCTGCAGTTTGTGCAGTCTCGGGAGTGGGATTTGCACACTTTGGAGTTGCGCTGGTTGAATTGCATTTGTTCTAGGCGGGCGTATCGCTTGTAGTGGTTTTATTGGAATAATATGACTTTAGCAAGTTATACGTTAATTTTCTGATATTGCTGTCGGTAAATTTAAACATTCACCTCCATTGGGCGAGATGTTTGCTTTGTAGTAGTCTCTGCGCGCTTGTAGCTCACGATCGGTAGGTTTCTTAACCTTGCTGTCAGACATCTTAGTGGTAGGCACGTTCAAACGTATATATCTACATATTTAAATGCTATGTGCGCTATTCCGCACTTCTGAGTAATTTGCGTGCTACCGTAACCGACCTACCTCTGTAAACAGAAGAGGCCTAAGTTACAGTATCATACAAACTATTCAACACTTGGGGTTATCAAGAAACACTTCCATACTTGTTGACAAGTCGATGCGCTCCTTACCGACTCTGCATTTTAGCCGGCGCGTCATTTTATAACTCTCTTAATGTAGGCATCGATGTAACAACGAGACACACCCACACCTGCAATTACTTATTCTTTATTACTACTTGGTCGGTATCTTTTATTTATCCATGCCTTCTTACATGCTGATACTCACATGCCCCATTCCTGTTTTAACAAATTCCAACCCTATCGCACTTCACATTTGCGTTTCCCCGAGCTCACTCGAAACAAAGTCTGAAAAACTTGTTACTAACGGGCATGTCCCCACCCTTTCGCACATAAACAACACTATTCTATACTTATCAGTCATTCATTCTATAACTTTCAAATTGCAACGCGTTAAGAAAACTCTGACAAAGGGGTTTAAAACTATATCTACCCTCTACCCTGCATGCATTTTAAGTGAAAAAGGTTAAAAGAGTATTAATTTTTATTTCTAAGAGGCATTTAGTTGGGAGAAATTGATCATGGGTAAATTTCGGATCTTTATTAGGCATGGTTTGTATCTACTGACTCGGTTGTGACGAAATATTGTTTACTTGCCATAATTTTCTCAAAGGCTAAATTTCGACTGGCATGAATGACCTTTTTTAATAGCGCAAACCCCTTGGAACCAATTCGAAACATAAACCAATCTACTTTTAAATTTAAGATAAAGATCAAATGTTGGCAACGCATAGGAACACTGCTTTAGCACGAAGTAAAAACAGATCGGATATTATTATCAATAAACCACTGAAATAGCTTGGTAACGTGTTCATATATCATGGTCTAGTTATTTCCACAGACGAAATCTCACATCCGTTACAGTGTTTTTATTTAATGGATTTAACGCACTCCCGTTGGTGTTAAAAATTAAAATTCACTTGGTAGATATAACGTGATGCCTCTACTTGATTTATGGAGTTAACTTATAATTAATAAGCAATAATGTTAGTAAAATCAGATTTTGCTGATTTTATAGGAATACGTTCGATTAGTTTTTATTAAAGCAGCTGGCGACTTTGGCTCTAAAAAGTAAATTCGCAGTAAATGTAAAATGACACTGAAAACAGAAACCAAGGAATATTTGTATTTGTAAGTACATTTCATGGTAAAGCACACGCAGACCCGTAACCGTGATAGATTTACACTTGAAAATTTACAAAAAAATTCTTTTAATTATATTAAAAATGTTTACAGATTTGCATTCGCAAAAAGCTGGGGTACATGTCTTTCAATAGTGCTTCTTATATCCAGGACACCCTGTACACATTTCGACTATTTATTGTTCCTATTTCTATTAGTATATAATTACCCAATTATAAAATGACGAGTAAACAGTGGCAAAATAATATTGTTAATATAACAACGGTGAAATAACGTTGATGACCAGATGACAATGGCGAATGAAGCTGTCTATGTTATTCGAATCATGATAAAAAAAATACTAATTGTTACCGAAATATCTGAATAGGAGATGTACATTCTTTAAGGACTGTATTCAAAATTGTTTACCGTGGTATTATTGTGATTTATCGGTACTTTAAAATTATTATTTTATACTAATTCGTGTCTTTTATAATGAACCGCATTGAAAACTGAAATTCCAAATAAGAAAATCTTAATGGTTACAAGATTAACTAACAAGAAAATTATAAAAATTCCAAAGACAGCTCATCACAAAATATTAATATACCGAACGGCTTTACTCGCCCAGATTAACAATATGGTTTATGTGCGAAATTATAATTCCAAATATTTCGAAAACTATAAAATCTAGAAGTGTAATTTAAAAGTTCTTTTGCTATACATACCAAGATGCATCTACTGTTAACACAATGAACTTTGTTTTTGCACACCCTGTATACACGTTACCTAGACTTTGATTAAGGTTGCAATGTGGTGGGCGTGAAGTATAAATAAATTCTATATCAAACTTGTTATTTGTTTTTATTAAAAACAGACAATATTGAATTTAAAAAATAATTCTTACGAAATAACTTGTTAACCTAAAGTATTAGTTTTAATTTAAGTACTATAAATTTTAACATGCCCAAAAAAATTTTTCTGTACACAACCCATAACGCGGGCAGCCGTCTTACAATCGTCTTTTCCTTTAATTTTCTCGCATTTATCTACAAGCTCATCATATTTTGTTTTCGTCGCATAAACAGGTATATTATTTCTCAAACTATTTAAATGCACAATTCCAGTATCATCCATCTCTTTTAGTTTCTTCAGTAAACAGTTGTGAAAGCAACGATATTTGGATAGGGTAGCATTGTCAGTCCCGTAAGTTGTGTCACTTGTTAAATTTAGCTCGTTTGAACAGGCGAAGACGGCCGACTTCGCCCTGTCTCCATGATAATGGTCCTAAACCGTTAAAAGGTATTGATAAGAAATGTTGTAAATAGGTATCTACATTATAAAGAGTAGTATTAAATAAATAAAACTTACTTGTTCACACAGCGAAACGGCCACAAAGTATACTGTAAAAGTTGCTATTAGTTTCCGCATAGCGAAACTTCAATGGTTCGTCATTTAAAATTGAGGTTTATATATCAAAAATTTTAAAAGAAATTTCATATAATAAGTTTTAACAATCAACATGTCCTTATAATTATATCCAAATTAGTTTCATACACGATGATCATTTACTTACACGGTTGATGAAATATGTTTGGATAATAATAATGTAATACAAAAAGACTGGTTTCATAAAATATATCTACTGAATTAAATATTTGTAAATTATCAGATTTCAAGCATATTTCTGAAAATTTCAATTCTGTAACATTGCACGTGAAAAGTAATGTTCTTAAGGACTTTCAAATAATACTATAAACCAGAGCATTTGGTTTCGATGTCTAGCTAAGAAGATTTTTCTTTTAATTTATACGTCATTGTTGGTATCTGTATAACACCGTCTGTATCCTGAAAATTAAAATCAAATTAAATTCATAAGTTTATATTAAATACTTTATTTCTATTAGCTAAAATAAATAACACGATAAAAACTACATTTGGCGATTTTCTGGGTTTTTCCAAAAGTTCCTCCTTTACCGAGTTAAAAATGCTACACCATTTAACTCGAAACTAGCTTAGTACTTAAATTGACTATATAATTTACCGCATTTGAAAAATTATCAGCTCTTGCCCTTACCGCATCATCGTATATACATATACCTACTAAAATAAGTCTATTATAATAATAAGAGCATATAATTTAATCATGTATAATTCATATTCCAAAGGATTTCAATTTGTTTGTAACATTATGTTAATTATCTATGCGTAATAAAGCTTGGGTTCGCTTAAGCCAAATCAAATTTTATTAAGCATATCTTGTAGTTTAAAAATAAATTTAATTTAGTAAAGATTATTTTTGTAAATAATTAAAGATGTTATAATGGAAACAATAGGCAAATTAAGTTTTCCTTTGTTTCCAAAACAAAGTTGGGTTTCATAAAGAAAATATTTCTGTATAATCACTTTTAATATTTAGGCCTAAAGTTTGCAACTGTAAAGGTTAAAATAAAGTTGTGGTAGATAAATACCCACCTATTGCCACAGAGACATTTTTAATATATCTCATAAGAGTTAATTTAAAAACACAACTAAACAGCTAGCATTACTTTCTATAAACAACGTCTAGAATGCGTCATCAAAGCGATAAAGAGAATTTTGGCGCCGTTAAAGAAAAACAAGTTCGACTGGCATGAGATAAAATAATGAGCGAAATGTCACGTCAAACTACAGTGACGCATTTTAACTTTTGAGGGCGTACTTCTTTCGAAAAATTGCCAAAAATAGCATAAACCAAGCCAGAATAGATGCAAAATTACATCGCGTTGGGCGGCTGAAGTGTTTGTTTACTTTTAGTTAATTTAAACTAATAATTGCACCTGTCGTTGGAATATAGTCATTCCTACCTCATAAATGGTTACCGAAATTGGACAACCAACGAATTTGGAATAATCATTCGACAAGATTTGGAGCAATTAATGTGTTTCTTTTGACCCTGAATAGATATCTAAGATGGGTAAAGGACCGGACATTCAATTATCTAGTAAACGTCACATTGCCTTCTTCACTTCTCAATAGCGTGGCCATCAAAATCCCGCAAAGCACACGTTAGTGCTTCTTAGTTTTCGACCCTGTTAATATTTTACATCAAGGTTAACGGGAGTTCAAATTATTAATGGCGTATCTAAGTTAATGTTGAGCTTAAAACAAAACTGAGATATCGTTGTGTAAGAGACTGTTGACTTGATTTTTGACAACTTCATGTAATAATCATTTATGACTGCATGTCATGATTTGTAATGATATTTGTATTGAATTGAATTTTAATGTTCAAAACATTTAACGATCAAAGTTCCGCTCTCCTTTGAAAAGTAATTTATCCTGATCATTTCCGGATATCCTTCGAGAAAAATTATAGTACATTGAGTTTGTCGGCATTGAAGTGCCCATGACAAAATCTTAGTTTTAAGAAGTTTTATTTGTATACATGTAACTGTGATTCGGTATTTCATTTTATAAATGTATTGAGTGTATCAATTGTTTTATTTAAACCAAGTTAGTTAACTTCTAAAGTTTAATAGCAATAGTGTGCGCCGTAAATATTAAAATCTAAAGTGACAATATCTATAAAAATAAGGTTAGTTATTTTGTTTTGTCAAGAATTAGCCCGGTTAATATTTACGTTCAATTCACAAAGTACATTCATATTCCGGGTGGCTTATTTAATGCACCCTTTTTGCTTTAGTTAGCTTTGATTGCAGAACGTCCTGCTAGTCATCTTGTAGTCAACCTAACTTTTTAATAGAGCAGTTAAGTTTGAATATTGATTAAATACATTATCATATACAGGATGAACCCGCAGTTGGTCACTGTGGCTGTAAATTTCTGATCACATTTATCTCAGCGGCCAGCAAAGTGGCCGTCCATATTGATGCACTGATTTATGAATCTCTTATTCACAAGAAGTTACAATAAATGACATCTCGTAGATTAACCCCGTCCTATAGTATTAGTCTAGGTAACAGTGGAGCGCACAATTACCCTTTTGAGTAATTATGCAATATTTAACCTCGAAAGCTATCGATGTACCACGCATCGCTCCACTGCAACTTTGCTGACAGTGGTTAAATATTAATCAAGTCTGTTTCAAGCTTTATTTGGCATCAAACTTGTAACAAAATGATGTGTAAAATATCATTAAATTTAGTTAGAGACCTAATTTTAAAATTTTTCTTAGATTGAATAAAATTTGTATTTCCAGAATAGAACTATAATTGATTACTGTCATAAAGCCTAAATTATAGTATACTTTTTGTCTAGTAAATATTTCAAGTTTTATTTAAGAACATTCGACCTACTTCTAGTGCAATACAACTAAGCAACTTTTATTTGAGATAATCTGGAGTTTCAGTATGCAAACATACGTATGCATATTTCAATTCAATCTTTATTCTATATTTGTTTAGATAATCATTTTATTGCCAATAGAATATTTAGCAGCGTGTCAGCATTAAACGCTTAGTAGTATGGTGTTTATTGTTTAAATGCTGTCACAGTGTTATTATTCCAAATCTTGGATTGCCTTCATTTTTCGTTGCTCATTTTAGCTTAATGTTACTTCCGAGACAGGGTTGTTATTCTTTCACTATGACGCTTATCTCCAACAACATCTGTTGCTATGAACTTACAGTGTTTAACATTAAGGAATCCTCAAAATATAATCATCCAAGCAGAAGGAGCATGTAGGTAAAGAGATTTTCAGCCTACTTTAGCTTTATTAAACATTGAGAAGACCTACGCTGAACGCGGTGTCACGAAGTTCCTTCTTATTTTATGTAGCAGTGTTTCCGATAAACGTAATTAAACCATCCATACCAAAAATGAGGAATAAAAGTTTCGTGGTTTACGTCAACGATACATCACAATTTTATAATTGCGGTAGGTAAAACGCTAAGTTATCAACCGTCAAGTTTAAAGAAAGCAATTGCAAGCACGAAAGCACATTTCAAAAACTGAAGGTTGAAAATTAATAGAATCGTAGCTAAATTTATTAATTTCACGACGAATGCTCGGAAGCAAAGATTAGACACATCAGATTCATAACTAACGGTTTTAAATTTAGAGAGCAAGCAGTCAACTTGTGGTTACATTGGACTTGGCCCAAAATTAGATAGAGCATACTAAAAGAAGTGCAAACTTCACAATCTGGCTTCTTGCAAGCTTTATAGTGTAATGAAGACGTACAGTTGGTTCGGTCTGAAAGCTCGGCTGCAATCTAGGCCTGCTTAAGTGGCACATAGAACATAACATATTGGAAGTAATGTTTGGAGGTACTGATATCAAGATCCTGGTGTGCAGTTGGAATCCAAGAGGAACCCCATCACCGAAAAAATCTGTGGATTCCCACTTTTTTCAAAAAATGGAACTGCAAGTAAGGATCGCAGTACGGACTCCGATATTCGCAAACAAAGGTAGAATCATCGCAAGTGCAAAGTCGAAGGTCACAGTTATGGGAAGTAATAATCTCTAGGAGGGGGCAGTGTATCAAAATTAGAAGCAGTAAAAGTTCAATGGAACATTCTAGAACAATCCAGAAGGTTCTTTATAATTAGGATATGATGTAATCACAAATGAGTCATTGCGGTAACCTATATCTGTCAATTAAATTCAAGTCAGCAATGAGACATGACATTTTAATTTATTATTAGATTTGTTCCTTACTGTTCTGGAATTTGTCCTTTCTATATAAATAGCAAATTAAAATCCTTTAGTTTTTAGTTTGAATTAGTATCTTGTCCTGTTAGTTACTGCTATACACAAATAGAAATATAAACATTTGTTGTTAGTGTACTGTGATATAAATATTTAAATAAATATGTGTAAATAAATCATCCTAATATTAGTGAATATAAATAAACGTTGTTAAACAATTAATTAGTCACGTTACACTATTTACCTATCCTACGTAATGCCTGATTGTGTTCTTAATCAAAATGCAAAATAATTTATAGATTGCACAACCAACTGGAGCTAGATATACAAATTAACCGACTCACTTAAAACTTTAATGGAGCGATAAAGGGATCAAAATTATTAAAGCAAAGATATCATCGAAAAGGAATTTTCTGCAATAGAAGAATAAATCACGTTTACTAAGGCTGATAAAGCTAAAATGTCTATGAAAGCAAATTACTAAGAAATATTTAATGATAGCAAATATAAGAAAGCTGAACAACTATTTGATTAAAATTTATCTCGATGAATATTAAATATCTAGAAAATATTTATTTAAAGGGAAAGAAATGCGTATTTTGAAATAAAACTTTCATCTAAATTACTATAATTTGATATATAAATTTTATATAAAGGTTATTACATTAAATATATTTAATCAAATTTTTTGAAATACTTAAGAAAATGTACGTTACAAATTGTTTTACATAATATTATAGTAGCCATGGGCAAAGAACAATCTAGCATAGAAAGATCTCTAAAGGATACTTTGTGTCTGGATACCTAAAAATCATTAGCAGAAATTCACCTAACAATTTAAACTTTTCAAGTCCTTATTGTTAATGACACTTTTATTCCATATCGATTTAACACAATTTGTAGTATTTACTATTAGTTACGCTTTAATAAATATTTTATATTCTAGACAATAATATAGATATTAAAATCACATTTGTTTCCGTTTGGAAATATATTTGGGCAAAGAAAAAGAAGCAGTTTATATAAATGCCATGTTTGAAATATTACATAATAATAATATTAATATGCACTTAATGTCTACCTTAATACGTATTAAGCCATTTTGTGAATTTAAGTTTTTTAAACTTTTCAGTAAAGAAATTAGTTCCAGTATCTATTCCACAACAAATAAAGAAAGGTTACGTTCCAACAATATAGTCTCTTTTAAATAAAATTAATATAATGGTAAATACGAGGTATTGCCAAAAAATGGATGAAGCACCGACTACTTTCATTATTACTGATGTGACAGCACACTTGTAACTAGAACTGTAATTAGAAAAGCTAATTTCTGTTTTTGTCTAATTATTTATGGTTTAAAATTAATTTTTCGGTACTAATTACGAAGACCTTAATTAACTGTGATAATATAGCGAATTTTGCGATTATTACAAACTATGCAATACTGATTAACGTCAATTTTTAGTATCATTTCTATTTGAAAATATTTAGCATTGTAACGTAGTATTTTATCTAAAAGCTGGGGACGGGCATTTTCAGTTAAGTATCTTTCCCTATGTTTTTACTAATGACCAGGGTAACTATCTGAATACTTAAAACAGTAATAATTGCTCCGTGCACATTAAATTACTAATTTTATTATTTTAAAGAAACTATATTTTAGGAGTAGCAGCATGTATTAAAATTTCTATTCTCCCTATTATTGATATTAAAGTAACCCTCATTTTTATCAATTACTAGATAACTGCCAAGTTTTATGGCATTCATTTTGATAACTATTTGAAAATATGTTTAAGCCACTATAATGTAGTTTTTGTATGTAAGGTTGCCTTTCTGTTATTTTTACTAATCAACTTAAAACATATTACTATTTGATATCAAAGGCGAGAAATTTGGTCTGCAAAAATTAAGATGCAACGGGAAATCGTGCATCACACAAATTATCCCCGAGCATTCCTTTGAAATTTTAATTTATGTAGAATTGTGTTAGCTTAAAATGTAATACAAACTGCCGACAAATATTCGTTTAGCCATTTAATTGGGTTAGGCAACGCTTGCCTTTATATACATTTCCGAATTCGAAAATAATGTACGACGATTTGTAAAGGGCATATACAGTTTATTGCTATGTGTTCCTGTCATGCACTTTCAATCACATCCTAAAGACCCTGAGAATCAACAAACACGCATAAATAGCAGTGGCGGCTCGTGAATTCTGAAAGAGGGTGGGCACAAATAAAATCTTACCTATTTTTTCTACATAAAATCCATTCTCCTATTTTTCAAACCGGAAAAGACGTCAATGACTTTGTT
>JAHWXV010068648.1:0-13656 GCA_024586415.1 Phrixothrix hirtus | reverse complement strand
AAAATAAATTTTGCAGTTTGGGTAAAGTGCCCTCTAACGGTATTCAAAAGAATTATTTTTACCCTACAATTATTTTATCTATCGAGCTTAGTTTATGTGCTAAATAAAAACTTAATTGGTTAAAGTTTAAGATATCTAGAGCAAAAAATAGATGTTAAAATTCTCCCTTTGCACCTCCATATCTTGGTAACCATGGAGATTTCGACATTTTCACAAATGACTTACCCACATTATTTTTTGGTGTAGAATCAGCCCTCAAAGTTTCCTGATACATTTTCCAAACACTCTGTATATTTATAATTGACATTTACAACTATTGTAACATCTTTGTGTGTATCATATTAATTGTAATACAGTATTATTATTATTATTATTATTATTATAGCAATAAAATGATCATCTTTAGGAACTAATCGCAATAAAAAGAATGACATATTTTAACGATTGAAGAAAAACCTGGTATTTTGTTATGTTCTAGAATTTTTCACCGCAAAAATTTGTTACGTTAATTTTTGTTGTAAGAATTCTGGAATACGATGATTTATCAAGTTTTTACTGTATTTTTATTAGTTTGACTTATATAGGGGACTAAAATTTTGACGATAAATTGCTGTATCAGATAAATTATTTAATTAAAAAATATACAAAAGTTACAATTTTTATTTTAGAAATTACACTTTAAAGGATTTGATATTATTGTTTATTTAAAATTATGTATGTAATTTACGCAATATACTTCAATCAAAATTATGATTTATTTCTAAATTCTTTAATCAACTCCAATCTTTCCTTATGTCTTTAGCTTCTTTTTTTTACAGAAATTCTAATAGCTTTTTGTGATGGCTTTTAATGATTTTGAACTTTATTTGCATTGCATGGAATCTCCCATTCTATGCTATCATCTAAAGCAGCTATTTCTTTTAATTCATCATCATATGTTGGTGGCTACGGCCACTTTGTATGTTATTTTCTACTGCTGCCCTTTTACTTGAAACAGTTTTATATCAACTTTCTATCTGAATAGCAATAAGTTAATGCTGTAGTTTCTTTTGTTTTGTTTTCTATTTTTTTTGTAGGCCCCCAGATCAGCCAAAGATGTTTAGTATTTATCTAATAAGAGTTCGGTAGCAGCATCCATCCATTCTACAAAAGAATTTCTTGAAATCATAAGCAAGTAATGCAGTAATGTTTCTTAAAATAAACTTGTTACAAAATTTATAACTTATCAAATTATGACCATGATTTTGGGATTTAGGAGACCCTATATGAAGACGCTATATTTCATATAGGGTAAGAGAGTAAAAATCGATATGCATTGCATTTGCAATCATTATTTCTGTGACATTTTTGTTAAATATTTTCAAATACAGTAGGAGCCTGAATAATTTTTAGATTAAAATTAACATAAAAAGTTTGTCACTGCCATTTTGTTGCTTACCAGTAAAATTTAGCGACATCATTTTCTAAATTTATGTAGAATTTTCTATAAACAAGGTTTCACAAATTTCTCAAAAATGCATCCATGTATTAAGCTGCCGAAAAATGGCATATGTTTAGAAAATAAAATCATTGGATGTGTTTAAGATCACCAATGACTTGCAGCGCATGCAAGATGCTTTCTGCATGTGCATTATAAACGATTTCGCTGATTTCCAGCCGATTGCAAGGAAGGCAAGTATAAAGTTTTCTAGTGGGGATTGCTTGCACTTACAATAAGCTAACCTCATGTTTTAAGATTATCACAGAATAAAAAATGTTGTTATTCTGTGATATTGTATTATTTTTGGCACTTCGCCATTTTAATACTTATAAATTTGATCAACAGTTACTATTTCAGTGGAAGCAGGTACAGCTACATCATTATTATCACATAAAGCTTCTAAAATACAATTGTTACCAATTTTGAAGTCTTTATGCGATTTCAATTTATAAAACTTACACATGTCTTTGGTTTTAGATCATCTATAATGTTCAGTGCACACAAAGACAGAAGTATCAGTAAAGCGCTTAATTATTCGGTAACCTCAACAAATAAAGAATACCGAGGGAGCGCCTTACGGTATGCACGTGTCCAGTTTTGAAGCACTACCTGTGGTAGATGTCATCATCGTTAGTGCACAATTAAAGTGTCATTTCGTAGCAGTTCTTGTTACTGTCTATATATACTAACATATATTGCTGTATACTTCATAATTTTTATTTAATTATATTTAAAATAAAACTATTTAAAATCAAAATTTTCTTACCGCATAATGTTTGTTTGTGATTAGAATTAAATTTATTAACTAATCAATTTGCGAGGCTAGAATACTTTTAATAACGAATACTAAGGAACCGTGATAACACGTAAAGTTGTATTCAAAATGAGCGACCATGCTAGCGGCAATAGCATGTTGTGTGCATATATTAAAAATGTTAAATTTGTAAAATATTAAACAAAACACATTATTAGCAAGTTATTTTGAAATTTATGTTGAAATAAGTATTAACATTAGTATGTTTTTGAGGGAGCTTTGTTTCTAGTGGGGTACACGACACTAACACCTCGTCTTTTGTGAAGGTATAAGTCCTTCTAGTTGTTGTTCGAGGTTCAACCTTTTTTAGAGTAGTTTTAATTTGGATACCAGGAATATCAAGCCTGGGCTGTAGGTAATAAAAGGATGTTGCAGGACCTCTAGAATATAAAAAGCTAACTTTAATTTGATCTGATTCTTTGTTTTTAGCAAGGATGCAAGCAAGCCAGTAACGGTTGTCATATTCAACTGTGATAAAACCAGACTCAATCTTTTATAACTCCTCTCACAAATCATCTGATGTTACAGGCTCTTCGATAATTTTTTCTGAGCTTAGAGAAAAAAGTTTTGTCTCCATTTATGTTTCTGAGATAGGAATAATTGCATGGAATTTGTCCGTCTTTTAGTGTCTTGGTTTCATCAAAGCGCAATTTCAGTTTTTTTTAGTTTTCATTATATTCCTCTGTAGGATAGTACTGGATACCTGGAATATTATGTTTAGCAAGTGTCATGTGGTTGCTGCAAACTTGCTATAGTTACTAATCTTTTGACTTTTCCTACGAGACCATCACAGGCACTTTTATCATGGGATGTTGCAAAGAAATACCGCTCTGCTTTTATCCCAAAATCTTTTTCATGTAAGCAAATGTTCAAGAAATTCTTTGTTCTTATATTAAGCCGCACAGACATCTGAGAAATAAAAAAAAATTTCTAAGCCATTAATAACTTCTCCCAGTTCAGATAGATGTCTAAATTCTCCGTCTTCTCTGTAATAAACAACAAAAGGATATAGTGTTGCCTGGCTATTTCCAGTAAAGTCAAAAGTTTTGACTGCTTCATTTAACTTTCAATTATACTTTGTCAGTGTAGAATTCCTTCTGCACGTTTGAAATAAATGAATGACATTTGAGTTTCATGGGAAACTCTTCAATGAATTCATCTTTATCTTTAACAACAGTTTTCAGTGTAGTTCTGTCTACAGAGAGTCACTTTCTATCATCTCATCTTCCAATTTCTGACTTAGGGTATCTACCCCAGGGCACTCTTTATATTTATTTAAATAGCAAACAGGTGATGGTGGGTTGCACATAATTTTGTAGAGGCAGATTTGGTAATTTTTTAATGATGTTTCATCTTCTTCCAAAATCATTAATTTTACATTCCGATGCGTTTCACTTTTCCCTGCTAAAATACAGTTGTGCTCTTATTTTGCAAAATTTTGAAAAACCAATACGATATGTTGGATAGCTTGTTTTGAAAATTTCATAAATTTCTTTCAAATTTGTTAAAACTAGCTGCTTTCGTAATTGTATTTTTTGCCCTTCTTCCTTACGAACTTTTTCCCAGGCATCACTTTGCTAATATAATATCATCACTGTTATAAAAAAACAATAACAAGCTGAATCTAATGTTTTTCCTGGTTTGGGATTAGGAGAGAAAATAATACCTTTTTCTTTAACTAATTTTTTAAACAGCTCTGGCCATATAATCACTAACACCAAACTCATTTTGAATTTTGCTACGGCTCCAGTTTTGAGGCAAAACAGATAAAATAGTCATTTTTAAACTTCGACTTGCAGTTTGGGAAAAATTGACTTTTAATTGTTCAGAAACACTTTTTGTAATATTAATCTGCATACTCTTTGGCCATTTTTACTTTTTAAATTTTTTGTTTTGCGTAAGATTCAGCCTTTAATGTTTTCTTTTTGACTGGTGACTCTCCTATAAGCTCGACTGATTTATTTAAATATTTTAAAGAAGGATCTGGGTCCTTATAATTATATTCATCATCTTTACTACAACCCGGCACTGAATTGTCTTCTCTTGTGTCCCCTTCGTTCAACTCCGAATTTTTTTTGTACTTTTTTGTAAGTTTTAATCTGTATCCATCACATACTTTTATACCTATCTCAACGCCTTCCAAGCCCAAAGAACACGTCCAATCAGTAACGCTCCTTAGCTAACCTGACTTAGAATGCCGTGTTTCTTTTAAAGGGTTGCAACGTTTTACTGGAAATACAGTCTAACTGGTTTCTTTTTGCCATAGTTAAAAACTTAAATTATTTAATTTAAAACACATTTCTAAACACACAACAGAAATCACATATCACGAATTATTTTTCACAAAAATACTCAAACATTATTTAAGCTTTATCAAATTCATTAAAGACAAAAAGTCTTAAAAGATCATCTCACTATATTACACTGTTGTATTGAACAAATACTGAAAGTGAACTGAGCTCGACTGTTAGTTTGGTAATGTTAAGACAGACTGATGCAAGCTCAGTCACATCAAGCACAGACTTGTTTCCTACCAAAATGAACTCGACCTTTACAACAACTATACGAAATATCTCTAATATCTGAAACCTTAAGGTTCAAATTAATTTTATAATTAGTTGATTTGATATGGAATAACCCTATACTACAAGTTATTTTACAATTTTTGTTTCAATTATCAAAATATTGTTTCATACCAGTAAGCCTATGTGCTTTAGCATATTCTTGCTGCCCTCATTTCTAGGACTATTTAAATATGAAAATTGTTCGTCTACTAGTATTGTTCGAAAATTATTATCTTATGAGTCCGTCATTTCTCCATCTTCAAATTCTCCATACTCCTAGCCATTATATGTAAAAACATATATTTGCTTGAAAAAAATTAGTGAAGGTGTATCTGAGATTTTCAAAAAAATATTTTTTTTTGTTTAAATAAAATTAAATAATAACTAATATTGTCATAATATACCTACATCAAATTAAAGGGCATAAAAACTAAACAAAATGACAACTTTCAGCTCTATAGGTGAAATAGATTTTGAGTTAGAGCAGTTTACAAAATTTCAAATGCGGTCAAATTGCAAGATTTTTGAATTTTTAAAAATGTATAACTCAAAAATACAGTTTTCATAATATTTTAAACTGCATTTGTTTTCTTTTTGATAGATACAACAACTATACAAAATATCTCTAATATCTAAAACCTTAAGGTCCAAATTAATTTTATAATTGGTTGATTTGATATGGAAAGATCCTATACTACTGGATGGTGTCAAGTATATGGAATCTGTGATCAACATTGTAGAAGAGGAAAATATACCGATGTCTTTTTCGTTAACAACCGTTTTTAAGTGCCATGCGCTAGTGAAGTACCATATCATTCAATATTTTTATACTTTCATTTTCTATCCTGTTTGTTTGCATAGCTGTTAAGTGAAATGGGAATTAACATTTAAACAGTAGATGATTGTTGCTGTGGCGTTTGTAATATAGGTAACGCCTAATTTTTTGTGTATGTGCAGTAAAAGCAGTTGTTTACGATAATGAACACAAGATGCCGAGATAATTTATTATTCATCTGTAGTACAGTGCAACCAAGCTTACAAAAGCCATGAGGAGGTTTAGCAATGAAGCAAAAGTTTGTTGGCGGTGAATTTAAATTTATAAACAAATACAAAATTAATTTGAATGGCAGTATGTTGATTATATATTTTCTGTATCCTTCTGATTTTAAAATAGAGTTTAGTTCACATATTTTCCCCGGCTTTTATAAGCTTGGACGCGTTGTACAATATCGATGATCTTATATGTCAGGGTTTAGTTTGCGCAGTATCCTACGCGCATGAAAATTTTATAACAACCTGAACGAAGTATACAATTTATATATGCCACAATTTCGAAGTTATGATTACTGAGAGTGTCAAATATATATGTAGCCTACGATATTTTGAACACAATTGTATGTATGTACCTAGAGTGAAAATAATGGTTCCGTAGAATGTATAGTGGGTCACAAAAGTGAAGAAAATAAACAGATAAAGTTACCTACTAATTGCATATTACAGCACACAAAAAAACATGAGACAGGAAGAAGATCAACGACAGTATTAAAGTTCAGTACTTATGGGATTTTCTGATGCAGTTAACCCATTCTGTAGTCTATTTGGCATTGATTGAACTTTAACGTTACTTCTGACTTGATTTTGTACCATTCAACTTGAAGTACTTCCCGCAATTGAGTGTTCGAAGAAATGTGATACTTTCTCACTTGGCTCTCCTATTCTTTCTATAAATGCTCAATCCGATTCAAGTCCGGTGATTGCTATCACTTTGGAGCAGTTGTAGAGGAGCCATAGTTGAACCACATATTTCGGATCATTGTCTTGATAAAAATGGAACGTATCAGCTAGTCCCATTTTTTTGCCACTAGGATGAAGATAGGTTTTTAAAATGTTTAAATAAACTGATGATGCATAGTTTTGTCAATAAAGACGAGATTTCTAACTCCTGCAGCAGACATGCAACCCCAAACCATGACTTCTCCACCACCGTGCTTTACCGTCGCTACCAAAAACATTGAATTTGCTTTCATCCACAAAAAGTACTTTCTTCCAGTAGTCAAAATCATAATGGACCGAGTGAAAGTTAATCACTCTTTTTGATTCTTATCACTGACAGAATTTTGGTCTTGCAGTTTTACTGTGATAATTTTCTTTTCTTAGAACTCTTCGCACAGTTTCATGTTTACCAATAGTTGATTCCAGTCCGGAAGCAATAGTTTTAGCACTTAGTTGTGGATTTACTTTAACTTTTCTAATTATATTTCTCTTGTCTACCTCGTTTAATTTTGTGGTCGTGCAGTTTTTGGTTTATTTTTAATTCTATTTTCCAACTTATATCTTTGTATGATATTGTAACGAAAATTAGAAACAAAACCTTTTTCTAGAATAAAATAGATGATGTAATCCCCAAATGACTCATTGCAGTAACCGATATCTGTTAATGAGTCATTTCATTGCAATTTATTACACCATTATTATTAGTAATATTCTGGAATTTCCTTCGGTATTTTTCTAGAATTTCTTTCATATATAAGCAGCAAATTAAATTCTCTTAGTTTAGTTTTTGTTAGTATCTTGTGCTGTAAGTTACTGTACATGTAAATGTAAATATAAATATACATAAATAGAAATAAACGTTTGTTGAAAGTGCATTGTGAAATAAATATTAAAATAAATAAGTGTAATATTAGTGAATATAAATAAACATTTTAAAACAATTAGCTAGGTGAACGAGGTCTTTTAACTACATTAGCAATTTCTTTGATACTTTTATTTTCATTGTAATGAATTATTACCGATTTTCGAATATCAGCAGACGTTTCTTTGCGAGAATCACCCATTTTGCATATTTGAAAAAAAATTAGCATCCAAATGAACACTGTATCATTTGATTACAAACACTAGTGTGAAGATATTTCTATAAAGGGTATTTTGTTCTGCCACAAGGGAATTCCCTATATTAGCGAATGATATGTTTCTGTCCCATAACTTTTGTGTGCTGTAATATGCGACTTTGTCTGTTTATTTAATGAAATTGGTTTTTGTTAAATGCTTTTACTTTCATATCTTTTAAAATGTATGTACATAATTATTAAATAAACTTTGATTAATTTTCTTTCCCCTATCAATAAAAAAATCCAATTTTCTATATTTTATGTCACCGTCCCATTATTTTTGTGACTCACTGTATATGTATACTGTGGTAGTACACCATCATGCGAATTTCAAAGTTTTGGCGTCACCGTTGTAACGTTACAAAAAACTCGCAGATTCTTTTTTACAGATATTATACAAGCTAAAATTATAATAAGTGTTGCAATATTTATAACTGCATACTTTGGTAAATTTTAGCAAATTATAAATAAACTATAAAAATAAATAATTTGAAGTTTTAGCAAATTTAACGTGAAATATTTCAAACAATCAAAATTGAGATTTGGCAGGCATTAGTAAATAATAATTTCAAGACCAACAACTAGCACATAAATATTCAATTAAGAAATAATTTATCATC
Organism: Phrixothrix hirtus; assembly: GCA_024586415.1. Taxonomy (NCBI): domain Eukaryota; kingdom Metazoa; phylum Arthropoda; class Insecta; order Coleoptera; family Phengodidae; genus Phrixothrix; species Phrixothrix hirtus. The sequence continues at coordinate 5,287 of JAHWXV010068648.1, read as the reverse complement.
AGAATATAGGACCTGTGTCCTATCAGTATTTTTACATAAAATATGGGTGTCTTCTTTTAAACTGCGTAGGTATTTATAGGTATAAACAATCGTTAATGTAAATTTACAAAATATATTTTAGGTAGACACAAACTAAGTGTTCTGAAAGTGCTATTTTAATCCGAATATAAAATACACTTAAATTTGTTTACTAAAGCGGTGATTCTCAAAAGTCTTATTATTTACCAAGGTCGCCATTGTTGCTACATTTTCGGGTAGTAACACTTCCTTGATTAGGAGGTGCAGAAATATAAGTATCTAAATACAACAACGAATCTAGAAATTATACAACGCGCGCATAAAGTCGTGCTAACTTTTGAACGAATTCAGATATACTTGAACTAATTTTTTGGACAAATTGTGTTCTGAAAATTCAGAGATGGCGCCACAAGCATTAGCAATTTTTCTTAAATAGAAAGAGTGCTATGGCGCACATCATTTTTTAAATAAAAAAATCAGGTTAACCGTTCATAAATTATTTGCATTTTTAATTAATAATACGTGAAAACAATTTTCTTTCGTTTTGTTATATCGCGTTGTGTCATATACAACATTGTAAAAAGTGCAACACAATTGAACATTTTAATGAAATAAGAAACTAGTCCGAGCACGGCAGTGTTGGTGTCCCATCGGTGCTGATTCGTTAGTGTTAGTGGAATTGTATCTTAGGCCCCTTACTCTAAGAGTAGGTGGGTCGGGTACATTTCAGCGCCGCTTAAAACAAGTGTCTAACTTGGCGTTTAAAATGAGCTACGAGATTCTAAAACTCCCGGTTTTAAATATAAGTAATGTAGAGCCCGCGACACAGTTTGATAACAAAAAATCAGAAATGAAATCGAATCCTGCCGTGAAATAAAAAAGATGGCTGAAGACAGAATAAGGAAATTGCTCGGAGAGCTTAAAAGTTAGAAGACAGCCGCGAAAATGACAAACATTCCCAGAACAGACAAACGAAGAGGAGGAAGATCATTCACAAAACATGGACGAAGACGAGTCAGTTAAACACAAAAGTTACAAAAAAATCAAGTGGTCGATTTCTCGACCCAAAAAGAATAAAAACAGAGCCCACGCCCAAACTACCGCCCCCAATTGTCCTTATCAATAAAGACAACTACATGGAAATAAAGAACGCCGCAGAAGAAAACGAAATAATTTTCCAGCTCATAATTCCAAAGATAGAATACGCATTTTTACAAAAAACGCCACAGGCTTCAGAAAGCTACGGAAAATGCTAGAAGTGATAAACGAACCCTGCCACTACTTCCAATTACCGGAAGAGAATCAACTAAAAGTGTTGGTACGCGGAGTCCCGCTATCCATCCCAATCGAAGACGTCGAAAAAGATTTGATAGCACAAGGGTACAAATTTAACAACATCCAAAGGTTAAAGAACAGGAGAAAAGTCTTCCCACTAATACTTATCAACAGGTTAAAAAATGTTCGATCTTAAACACATTCTCCAGATAAAAGTAGCTATCACGAATAAAAGAAAACCAGAAGTGGCCGGCCAGTGTTACAGAAGTCAAGCCTTTGGCCATGTATCGTTTAGATGCTCGGCCCTTTTTAAGTGCATGAAGTGCGCAAGACACCATCCCACATATAAATGTGAACAGCCAGCAGAATCCAAACCAAAATGCTGCAACTGCGAAGGTGAACACCCATCATGCGCCAAAGTATGCCCGGCGAACCCCATAAATAAGGAAAGCACTACCAAAAAGCAAACTCAAAACAACGCAAACGTAAAAGAAGAAAAGTCATACGCAACTGCCACTAAAAAAAACAAAAGGGCAAAAAGATCCGAAAATCTTGAGGCCGCTATAGAAAAAATACTAAGCCTCCTAAATAAATTTGCACAATCCAAAAACGGAAACTAGAATTGTCACATGGAATTCGAACGGAATCTCCAACAAAAAACTGGAATCTAAACAGTTCCTACAAGAAAACGAAATGACAGCGGCGTTAATATCAGAAACGCACCTAAAAGAAAACCAGACTTTCACCCTCTCTGGCTACACGATATTTAGAAAGGATAGAACCGGTTCGAAAGGAGGAGGCGTGGCTATAATCCTAGGAGCGAACATCTGCGCACAAGGCATCGACAGCCCGACAACCGCAATAGAGTCAGTGTTCATACAAGCATAAATAGCCGGACAAATTATAACACTCGGTGCGTGTTACAGACCAAAAACTTCGGTAAGGGACTTCGAAAACCTATTAATATGGCCGGTCCTGCGATCGTTGGAGGAGACTTCAACGCCGTGAACAAACAGTGGGGCTGCAGAAGAAAGAACAGCGATGGTTCAAAGCTACAGAAAGTCATTCAAGAAAACGACAGATAGAACCTAGAAGCCCCCCACGAAGCCACAACCAACCCCACTAACGGGAGCAGAGGGGAAATCATAGACCTGTTTCTTACGAAAGAAGTGCCAATCAAACATAGAGCACAGACCCTGTTCCAACTAAACTCAGACCACTTCCCCGGCGAGAAAACATGCCGCTCTAACAACAGCCGAAATTCACCGACAACTGGACGCGCTTCTCACTAGAGATATCGACTTACCAGCTGTCCGAAAACCTATACAGTGCCCAAGATATAGCGAGAGAAGCAGAGAGAATCACGCAAACAATGATACCCAACCTTGAAGCTGTGGAAAAAATCTCAACGAAAAACACCGAAAACAAATGGGGCCTAACCAAACAAGAACAAGCGGTAGTTAGGGAGAAAAACGCCGTCCTGAAACTATTTCCGAGGATGAAACACCCGCGCCACAAGGCCAGGTATAAAAAACTGCAAGCCAAGGTGGACCAAATCCTGCTAGAGCGCAGGGAGGATGACTGGGCACATGCCCTAGAAGAAACACAAGACTGTCCGGAACTGAGATGGAAGCTCGTGAGGAAACTGAGAAGGTAAAGTGTCCCCAACCACTCTATAGAACACCAAGGACGGACGCTCTATAATAACAACGAAAAAGCGGAAGCAATCGCAAAGGCCCTAGCGTCGCAATTCGACATACAAAAACAGGCAGAATCATCTACACTCCAGGAAGTCGAAAGGAGCCTTGATAACCTAAAGCTCTGGAAGTTCAACCACGCTTTAAAAGTCGAGGAGCCAAACTGAAGATGCTCAAACCCCGGGAATCGATGGAATCCCCAATAAAGCGCTCAAGGTCCTGATAGGGAATCCAGTAAAAAACGCCTGCATAGCCACAGGACATTTTCCGAACTGCTGGAAGATAGCACAGACGCATGAAAAATCCCGAACAGAAGACCTATCAGCTTACTATGCGGCCTGTCCAAGCTCGTACAAACACAATTAGAGGAAAATCAAAAAATCCCACATACCTAGTGCGGTTTCCGAGAGAAACTTTCGACAGTGCAGCAAGCTACAAACAAACAACAGAGAAGAAGCTTACAACGTATGTTGTCCTCCTAGACCTTGAAAAAGCGTACGACAAGGTGTGGAGAGACGCTTTAATACATAAAATGATAGAGGCGGATATCCCACAAGAGCTAACCAAACTGACACTTTCCTTCCTAGAATGAAGAAAATACGCCGTCAAACACGGTAAACAGACTTCAGCAGTCAGGCTTCCCACTATCGCCCACTCTGTTTAATATCTACGTATCAGGCATACCGAAATTAGACGATATACCAAACGCCCGTATATCCCAATACCCCGACGACACGGAATTAGTGGTAAGATCCAACAGTAGCACGACATTTAAAAGTAGGCTATAAAAGGGCCTCAGTCGCCTGAAAAATTACTTTCAAAAATGTATAATCTCCGTAAATGGAGCAAAGACTGAAATTGCCGATTTCTCCCAAAGGCGGAGAGAAATCAGTATAAGAACGAACGGAAGCACTCGCAAAATATAAAACAGTGCCAACTACCTCGGAATTATATTAGAAAAGAAACTTTCGTTTGTTAGACATAGAACCATGAGAAAAGGGTTAGCTGAGAGGACAGCCCACCAACTATATGGAATACTGAGGAAGTACAGCAAAATCTCTTTGAACTTAAAACGACAGATCGTTAACTCAGTGATTATACCATCCTTTACATATGGGGAAGAGCTATGGTGCCGTGGGTCACCCAAGGCTAAAGAAAAGATCTCCACAGCCCACAAGGTCCTTCGGACCATAACTGGAGCATACCGCTACATAAAAAACAAAGATCTCCGGGCGGATATGCACGCACCGGACTTTCAAGAAAGAGCACGCGATAGGAGGAGAATTATGATTCAAGGGATGCAATCACACATAGGAATTCTGGGAGACAGTCTAGAGTTGTAATCAGACAGGCCACTGGATCAACGACTTCTCTTGAATGCTCTAAAGAAAGTTTAAATTGGGCCAAGTCCCGTAATTAAATTACCAAAAAAGAAGTTACAGAGAGAAAGAGTCCGAGCACTGTTAATTAAAGCTATCGTTAAAAATGTCCACCTTGAACCTCCCGACTTCTTCGCGCACCATGCGGAATTTGGTTATTGACGCAGATTCATTAGCATCCTTTGCGCAATGGCCGCGCCTTAAACACCTCGGATTTTAGGTAACTCTAAAAGAGAATTCTAAGGGCGTCATTCACATGGACCTCAACGTCTAATGCCTTTATCGGGATATATGCTGCGACTTTCTTTCGCTTGCCTAAAATTATGAGCGGGAAAGTCTTAAAATTTCTGTAAATTGTTTTGGATTATCCGAGTTATTTTGGGCTCAATGGAGTTTTCCAACAAATTAAGGTATAAAGATCAGTTCAGTTTCACTCAATAAAACATGGTTTCCTAACGTTAAATTTTTCAGCGAACTGCGTATGACTTTTCCTATACCAGTGCGGATTCTAGTCAATCCAATATCTCACGTTTCCGTTTAGGAAACATGATGTTTACTGCGTTGCTTAATTGGTTTGTTATTAATAATAAATTGGATAGCATGTATTAACTTTAAACAATACAGCAAATATAATATTTTACACAATTTCGAATTTTAAAGATGGTTCCACCTGTCAATTTGTTAAAGATTACATAGGATTATCCTATAACTGTACCTTGGGTACTTGTATTTATTTTTGCATGAGCCAAATCCAGATTAAAATTTGAACAAACATTTATTATTTCAAATATAAATAAAAGGTATACTGTCACGGTCTTACCTTTATCTTTGATCTATTTTACATTAATTTTAGTAAGTACATTTAGTACGCCCTGTATATAGATACTTAAAATTTCGTTTTGGATATTTCTGTGGGTA
>JAHWXV010068621.1:0-12608 GCA_024586415.1 Phrixothrix hirtus | reverse complement strand
TATATATATATATATATATATATATATATATATATATATATGTATATATATATTTTTAAATCCACCATTAATTTAGTTTTTGTAAATACACAAGAACCTCGATTGCTTTGGCTAATGGGAGAATTATTTTTCTAATTTTATTTATAGATGGTTATTTTTCTTCAATTTCGGTTTCATCTGTGTATCAGTGTAAATTGTGAATTTAAACAATATAATTTTGTGCTCAACTAATCCTTTTACTTATTTTAAGCATCGTCTATTGCTTAATATTATCAACGGGACAGTGTGCGCCCGACAAATTTAATTTTCGTTTAGAATTGTTATTTTGTAAATGGTATGAGAAAGCATTTGTTTCAAGTAAAATTTAAAACGTTAATTACAGTCTAAATTGCCTTCAGCATTTTTAAAATAATTCACGACAAGTGCAGCCTATTTTGAATTATGTGCCGCGTTGATTCAAATTGAAATTATCATAGACAATTCATTTCACTTTTGATATACAGGGTGTATCAATAGTCTCGATTTATCTTTTGTTCGATAATCATTAGATAAAGATTAAGTTCAGTTATTCACAGGAAAGGGGCTTCACACATAATTTTATAATTACGATTAGCGCTTCGCCTCTTACAGAGCGATCTTAAACAAGTGAGCACTTTTAGCATTAGTAAATTCCTTTACAGCATTAGTCCAGTATCTGCAGTACCACTAGAGTATCCGTCTCTACTTTTAAGGTAGGTCACTAACATCGTCATATACAGGGTGTTCCGCAAACATCGCTTGATTGAAGTTTTGACTTGAGAATAGTGGCTCTCACCTTCTATCGATTTTGAAATAATTCTACATTCGCAAGTATCGTCAAACTACGCCTCGCTCCACTGCAACTTTGCTGGCAGTGGTTAAACACTCGTGATTTCTGTCACAAGCGTTATTGTCAATTTAGCCTGTGACACATTAAATTATATTCTAAACTTACACCCATTGGCATGGCAAGAAAAGGGAGATGGCATGGCTTAATGATCGCTATCACCACAGAATAACCTAATATTGTCAATAACAAGTGGCGATGGCAATTTGGGTAAAAATCATGACCGGTGCGAATTCGTGAAGTCTTGATTTCACTTATTGAGCAATAGAATGGAGATGTTTGAAACCATTAAAGGGGTTTTGTCACGTACGTTATTGCTTTTCAAGGTCAACTCGGCTAATGTGACTATGCGGGAATCGCTTTGTTCTTCAGTTTACACTAGAATTTTACCTGAAGGTTAGGAATAAATAAAGAGATTATCAATCTAAATTGTATCAATTAAAAAATATGGCACATTCATATAAAGTCTATATTATGAATGTAAATAAGCAATTGGTTAGTACATGAATATGGAATATTTCAAAATCTTTGTGACTTAAAATGCTATCCTAATCGTTGAATCCGCGATTTATTAACATGGCTTAAGTAGATTCATCAACAGATTAAATTAAAAATACTTAAGGTATTTCAACATGCAATTTGCAATATATAATTGTCTTTAAAATTCTATTTGTAATTATTAGACTCGATTCTAGTTCGATGTGAATAGTTTGTTAGTTGCTCAACATGATCATTTCTTGTCAACTGAGGCGACTCTAGCTGATAAATTTCAATTCGAAATAATGGCCCGCAGCTGGCGTCTGTACTTAATGCGTTTAATGTTACCAAAATAAGCAGAAATGGTCTTACGAGGACTGTTCCAAAACTATCCGACCTTCTCCTATATCTTCGCTCCTGAGAATTGTAGCGCCCTCTGCCGGGTACGAGTATCAACGACAAAGCTTTACAAACTCCCTCGATCCTACAGTGTTCGTCTGAACACCTTAGTTCACATGCAGCGTTCGATTGTTTACAAGGTGTAGTTTACGTTCGTTGCATTTTGCTATTGCAGAAAATGACAGAAAGATTGGAGCACCTAATTTGCATCAAATTTTGCGTAAAACTCGAAAAGTGTTGTACGGAGACCATTGAAATAATGAAGACGGCATTTGAGAACGAGTATATGATCAAAACACAAACAAAGGAGTGGCATAAGCGGTTCAAAGATGGCCGCGCATCTGTTGATAATAATCCACGTCCTGGGCGGCCTTTAACGACAGCAACACTGGCTAATATCGAACACAGTCTATTGACTGTGCGAGAATTAGAATGTGATCTTGGAAGAAAACGGCCTCAACTTTGGTCAAGCGGTGAGTGGCTTATGCATCACGATAACGCGCCAGCCCATGTATTGAATCTTGCGCAGCAATATTTGACAAAGCATAAAGTCGTACAGAGCCTTCACCATCTATACAGTTCTGATGTAGCTCCCTGCGACTTTTTGGCTGTTCCCAAAATTAAAAATGCCGCTCTAGGACATCGATTCGACGACAAAGAAACAGTTGAAACTAATACGACGAACGATCTAAAGGCTATACCAAAAAGCAAGTTCCAAGACTGCTTCCAAAAGTGGAAAGTCCATTGGTAGCTTATTCTTCAATAAAACGGATATTTCGAAGGATGCCACCAGCCCGATGACGCAGACTAACACCAGCTGGGAAATATGAAGGAAGGTCGAATAGTTTCAGGACAGTCCTCGTACATTTACACAGTATAGACATGCAAGACGGCGTACTTGTTCCATATAAGATACGAATAGGTGGAAAACAGATGATAATCGTTAAATACCTCCGAGAAAGGCTAATTTCGTCTCATAGGTTCCCGAACAAGCTATGGTCCGGTTTTTACGAACGAGGTCGACAATAAACAGTGGTATACTACTTGAACTGAAGTAGATTTCTTCATTTATCGAAACCTTCAATACGAGATTATGTCTCTTACGTCAACCTGAACAGAATCGCATTATTGTCAACTCGAGATCACAAGATCGACTACTTAAAATTTTTACACTTGCTTATAGAAGAGTAGAGTGGGTTAGAATGTTTAATAGACCTTGTCGGTGTCATTAATTTTCAACAGACACGTACGTAACATTTTAATTACCGAGTTGTGCTTGATTATTCTTGAACTACAACTGAATATAAATTCTTTTAAATATCCTGCTGTAATTGCGACTTTCAAGTTCAATATGATTTAATTATTTTAACATTTGTTTTCTTAAATTTTAATATGCACCTAATGTAAAATATTTACTATTTTATAATAAGTAACGCACGGTTGGTATTAATAATCATTGTGAAAATGGAAAATCAATTTACAGGGTGGTTTTAAATGACGAATGGTTAATAATGTATCCCAAAATGTGAAATGATATTACACAAGGGTATTCTCCTAATTTTTAAATAGTCAACATTCATTACAAGAAAATGACAATTATTCAAGTAGTTAATTTTATCACAAACTTTCGGCAATATATCAGAATGAAATGGAGTATAAGGCCCGAAGTCCTAATTATATTCTTATAAATTGTTTTAAGCCGTGTAGCTTTCAGAAGGGTTGGTTTTAATGCTTATTTACAGGATAGTACAACTAACACAAATCGTTGGTTTGTAGTTTAAATTATTATTTGAGTATATTATCCCATCTTATTAAATTTATTTGCGTCAATACTTTAAAATAACAATATTATTCGGTTATCATTTATTTCAGTTTCCAATTCTAAAATGTTAAGAAATCAATTTCTTTTATAAACTGTAAAATTTCCGGGTTTGGTTAATCTTTCTAAGGATCAACTACTTGAGCTCTTACTCCAACTTTAGAAACTACATCAACAGTTGTTGGAGGGCTTTTCAAATGCCACTAGAAATTAGTTCATCCCTACACGATTAGATAAGGGCGTTAATGTAGTAGGTCAACAACCCCATGGTTTCGTAATTCTAAACCAAACGCTCTATATCAGCGCTTGTAACCTAATACAAAAACCGAATTAGAAATAGTTATTACAATATTAATTTATATTTTGAATCCAAGCAAGTTAATTATACAAAATAAAGACACTAATATGATATAATATAATTTTCAGAATATTATAGTGTACTTCTTATTTTCAAATTATATAAAATATGATTTTATTAAATAAATTTGTCACAGGTTACAAATATTTGACTGTTCTGTCGTAACATCCAGATTTTTCCACGAATTACTTATATATAAAAGATTGTTCACAAAGATATAGTGTAGCTAATAACCTAGGGCACAAATAATCTCATAAATTGATTTTATAAAATATCAAAGGATGGAATGCAGAAGATTTGAAGGAGGACGAGCTCGTTTGAATTTATTCATGGCTACAAGATTGCGTTGAATCCAAAATATAATAAATTATAATTTAAACGATTAAATAATTGCATTCTTAGTATGATAATATTGAAATCGGTTAAGTAAATATGTAATAAAATTAGACATATTTATAAATTATGACAAAAAGCCTATTAAAGTTCTTTAAAAACAATGAATATGTCTACAAACACTATATGACAAAGTAGTCACGAAATATGTTTTTCTAGCAGTATCCTTGATGAAATATAAATTATATTTTAACAAAATAATAATTATTATTTAGGCTATCTTTGATTAGCATTAAATAAGCGTACAACCGGTGTAAAATTAGTTGCACAAAAACATTATCTATATTTTCACTAATTGTTAGGTACAAAGTGTACCATAATCTGCGTAGCTTAGGAATGGTGCAAGGTTAATTAAAGAAATTGGGAATTGAAGCCACTAGACTCTTAAGAGTTTTCCTAAATCGGGTACAATGCGCTTTGTTAATAAATACCTGAAGGAAATGCAACCACGTTTTTGATAACAAAATAGAGGGAAAGGTTTTTGCAAAAACATACATTTTCAATGCATCAACCACTTCTGGTATCGAAAAGCATCTAGGAATAAAAAGAAATCATTGGGTGCCAAATATGGACTATATGCATATGATTTATCAATTCGATAGTTTGACCGGTCAAATATCATTGAGCTGTTTGGGCCGATGTGTAAGTACTCACATTATCCTGGTGAAAAATCATCCTGTGTTACTCTTTTTTCTTCTTATTTCACCAAATGATGCTGGCAAACAAATGGTTGTGTATTATTCAAAATTGACTGTTCTATGAACCTTAGTGGCACTGGAGCAATATGTCCGCTTATCACAAAAGAACAGGCGACTATTTGCTTTGAAGGGTTTCTTGCATGAAAAGATTTTGTGGAGTTTAGCTCATCTTGGAAGACCCGTCCAGTCGACTGCTGTTTACTTTCAGGCTCATACGCCTAGATCCAAGATCCATGTCTACTAAATTTTAAGGTTGCCATTTAGTGAATTTTGAATTGATGAGTGACGAAGAAGCAATATTTTTGAAAAAACGTCCGCTTTATTAAAAATAGTTTTTCTGAGTTCCGTATGCATTTAAATACGTTTCATGAGGTATGAAGTTGTCATTAAGCACTAAAGGTGACTTTTTCGCATGTCGAATACAATATTTTTTTTCTATAATAGCTAAGTAGCTGAAGTGGCATGTGATAACTTTTGTACGTTTGCCAATTCGGCCTCATTTTATTCTTAAGGCCGAAGTGCTTTTCTGCCTTGGGAATAGTTTGCCGATTTAGCAACTTGTAGGATGTATCAAACGTCATAATTGCGCTTAGTTTGTAGAGAAAAAGGGATAAAGTTTCGCTAATCCTCCATTCTGGTGTATATAAACGTGACGTTGCTAAGAAAGAATCAATTCTTTGTTGCATGTGCTCCTTGTTTATTTAAAATCTACAGTATTGTAAAATTATTCATAACAAAATATGTCGCTGTTCCTATAATCTAATCAAACATATATTATACCATGAAAACTGTTTGTTCCGGATTCTACTCTATCTAATCCCTTTACCAATCACCATCAAAAACTTATCAACCCGGACGAGCTCCTAAGTTGGTAATTTCGAAATTTTATAGCAATCTGTTACGTAATGGCAGCTTTTCAGGTGAAGTAGCTAAAGTGCCGCTTCACCTAATTTTTCTCTTAGAAAAATTATTTTTAATAATAATTTATAAGTTTATTTTTCGAATTATTTGATTTAATATACAATAAACGGGCAACTCATTAAGTGATTTTAAGGTAGGTATTTTTCGACTACCCTTGTAACACTTCACTGATTATTTCGTAAGTAAAACACTGCCGTAGATAGCTAAAAACGTTCTTTCATATAATCTGACTAAAAATATACCTTATCTTCGAAATTTTTCATTCCACCTAGCAATTCCTTTTTACCGATAAGCACTGAAAGCTTTTCACTTCGTAGAAATATCTTCTAGTATGTATCCTTCAAATTGGAAAGCAATCCATTAAATCTTTTTTGAGTTATTGTGCGCGAAAGATAGAGCACAGACGTGAAAATTTCTTCAAATTGGCATGTGAGAAATTTTGGCAATTGTAACAATTATCCTATGCTGTTCTATTTAGGGACGTTAAATATACCAGAAATCTACATTTACAATTTGCAACCTGCTCTGGTTTAAAGCATTAAAACTTATAACGGGGATGCTTCACCAGTGCTACGATTACCTCGGGTTTAGCTCTAAGTCGGAGTTTGGCTCAGAACTGTATATTGGATTCTGCGGAAACTATCTAAAACTAACTTTATTTATGTACACGTTACGACTTGTTTACAGTGGGAATAGGACCTTATAAATTCTACTTGTTTATGGTTGCTAACTAGTTTTAATTTTGTACACTCTGTGTATATATATATATATATATATATATATATATATGTCATGGCTCTTGTTATAGTTAGTTTAATTAACAATAATTGACTTTTAATTTAGTTGTAGCTCATAAGCTTTGTGCATTTGACTATTTCTTAACGGGCTAGGTGTGTACCTTTCAAAAAGTTATTTTATTCGTATTTAACTATAAAGCACTATAAATATACTTTATTTTAATTCAAACTATTTGCAATTAATTTTAGCACAGGATAATTATCACGCATGTTATTTTTAAACTGTGTTAACATTTGACATTTATTTATTCTTTTATTTGTAACTATTTATACGGACTGCAGTTATATTACCTTTGTAATATAATCCTTTATTAATTATTCGTATAATTTTACTTTCAGTAATAAGACTTTACAACAGAAAGATCACTTATTAAATATAATAAACTAAATTCTACAACATTTGAATTTTATTATAGATATGAACCTTTTAAGATTAGTTTTCGGTCGTTTCTCTTTTAATTACAGAGCGTAGATGTCGTGTCAATGAACTTTTCTGCTATTATTTACAATTGATAAGATCGACCTAAAGGATCGGGACGACCAAGATGGGCGTCTGTTAATTGTTACGGCGTATTAGTGGTTACAATTATTTTAAAAGTTCTGTTTTCGCGTGTGTATTTTAATTTAGGTATTTGTTGTTTGGTGCCAGATTATTTATACTTGAACTAGGTTTGTTTAGAGGAAGCGGAGATACACGGATTATCGGGTTGTACCACTGTATGGTGCATAGGACCTTACCAAAGGGTGATTTCTCAACATCTTTAGCCAAACGGAATAAAATCTTTCTGGTTTATAGCTGAATTCAAAAACTAAAGGCGGAGGTAAACAGTCTTCGTAGTCCTTTCGTTGAGTATCGTTCTTTGTTTACAGAGCGTTTCGTTCCGATTATTACGTTTATTTTAAATTTTAATTATAAAAAGTGATCTAAATATTATGGATTTGCAAATGTAACAATTTTAAAGTATACTTTACATAGGACTAATTCCACGCTCCATTATGGGGTGAATTATGCCCTGCAATTTTCGGTTTATTAAATTAAATTGCTCGATGAGTTGTTTAACCAGCGTGCTCTAAAGTTCGATTTTACAATGGGAGCTTTTATATGAAATTATTATCTGTAACCTTAAGTAAAAGCTGCTTTCTTGTCGCTAAATTCGCTTAATTAACATATTCCACAATTAATTAATATAACATCGGACGCGCAATTTAATACGCTTGAAATAGTAGTAAAAACATTTATGGGACTGTTTCTAATTAAAAGTAATTAACAAAAACAGTTGTACAGGCTTAATTACATGGATTAACAGAATGAAAGTTATTCATAATATAGCGGTTATTAATACGAACTCCTAAATAAATAAGATACATTCTAATTTAGAGATTAGAGATTTATATAGTTCAAAAATTTCCATTAATAGCTAAAACTAACGTATCTTTATCTAATCCATCCGGGACATTCGTGTTATTTATGAACAGAGTTCAAACCCCTTGACCCAGATAGATAATGTTTTGTTGTATGAGTTCAAAAATCTTGAACTGTTAGATTATTAGTTTATACAAGAAACTTTAATATATACCTAATATTAATATTAATAAATGAAGCGGTAATTAAAAAAGTAAAATAGACATGATAATCGGTTAAATGCTCGCTAATTATATACCTAATAATTAAATGAAATATATACAGGATGTTCTGTTAGAATTGAACTAAAGAAATGGTTTTAAATAATTTAAATATATACATTTAATGTAACTATGTCCTATTCTAGCATCGAGTCTATACTTTAAAATTGACTTAATTAATTATTTACAAAAAGGGAAATTCAATGTAGCGGCATAGGTACATAACAAGTTTTGTGAAAATTTCCGAAGAGTAAACTTTTTTGACAGATATTGTTTAAATTCCAAAATCTCCAGTTTCTAAAAATTACCGTACTCATTTTTTTTGGAAAATGTGTAACTTCTTTACCTCCAACTCCTGCTAGGGCAAGTATTAATCTTTTGGTGTGTCCACAGATTGTGTTCGAATTTCAACATTATTAAAACAATACCTTTGCCATCAAGTTTTGCATATTTTCAAATTCCTAAAGTTGTGTTTTGTTATCAGATATTAAAGCTTGGTTCTTTTATGCATAAGAACCAACAATAGTCAGCTGTTAAAATTTAAAGTATTATGTGGTATTCGAATATTAACTGTAATATGAAAGAAATCTATTTGCCGTTTCGCCCTTTACTGAGAAATGTAAGGATATAATTGAAAAGTTAAGTTCAACACTCAATAAAACCACAACTTTGATGAGAGTGGCCTACTTTAGCTCTTTCTAACAAATAAAACCTGTGTCCAAAGAAATAAAGCGGAAGCTATACGAAGAAAGGTACCAAAATATCGAATCATTTTAAGTCATATTCAAACGCCCAAAAGATTCATAAACTCATGCTTTTGATTTTAGGATAGTTTAAAAATGCACGCATTTAAAAACATACGCCTTCTAATAATTTTTAAAAATTAGTATAAGGCATGGGCAACTAAACAGATTTTATGTGAACTGACTGATTAACCCTTAACTGGTTTTTTACTGATATACTGATATCCAACGGTCTAGTGGATTGTTGCAAAACCCCACTAAGATAAATCATAAATAATGGTGAAAACAGAGAGTTCTAAATTTTATTTTAGAATTATGATTTAAGATACATATATAATTTCAAAGAAAAGCGCATTTAAAAATAAGTTGGTCATGGTGAGTTTTTCTGGGATCGACATGTTTTGCATTTTTTGCACACAATATTGGCTTCTTTTCAGCATTTCGTGGACAAATGTGGCATCTTGCTTTTCCTGTTGGCTCTGATGTTGACGAAATAGAATGAAATGGGGTACCATAAAGTTTCATCACAACGCCACTTAAACGTGTTGGAGGGGTCGTATGTTGCAAGACTGCATATGAGGTTTTATTCAATCCATGCCAATATTGTGTAGCAACTTCTTTCTTACTGTATTACTGACTTGATCAAATTGAAGACTGAAATATGTTTAAAATAGCATACACATCACCATTGGCAGTCTATATGTACAACGTTACATTGAATAATTGTCACAAAGATGGCTTGTGCATCCACGCCTGCTTTACTTAGATTGTGGTAAGATATAGTATCATAAGCAAGGGCATTAACTTAAAAATTGTGAAAATATGATTGATTATGCAACAAATTTTCATACTTTATTTACTACAAGGATGCAATAAGTAATAATTTAACTATTTCAAGCATCAATGCTTTATGAATAGCTGCGATGTTACGGTTTCCTTTAATTACGTCGCGAGGAAAAATTATCTATATTTTGCTTATACAGGCAGTCATCGTGCGGGTAGGTTCTTTCTTTACAGGACTCGGATGAAGGCGGACTTTATCGTTTGTATTTAGCTAGATTAGTTTGTAAATAATAAGGCAATAAATATTCGGAAGATGAATGGGGACTTTCTAAAATTATTTCTGATTATATAGGGTGTTCTAGGAAAAATTGACACAGTGGAGTTCAATTTTTTTAAATGGAACATCCTATATATTTGTACTTTTTGGTATGACCTTTAATGATCATTATTCATATTATAAATCTTAGCGCTATCCAGTTAGTCGGTTTAAAGATATATATTTTTTTGTAAAATAAACTATAAGTGTCGTCCTCTCATTAAAACATCACCACATACACAAATATGAAATTTAACAAATTTTTCTGTAGGTAGCTGTTACTGAAGGATTGGAGATCCTCCTGTGCAAATCCGTGGCCTTATTGCGTATAGGGTGTCCAGAATTAATTTTTAAAGGTAGAGAACTTCAGACATAGTTTTTTCAATTTTTCAAATAGAACACCCTGTATATTGTTTCAGGATTTGACGCAGAATCAAATTCTCCGTCGATTGATATGGGCCCTCTATACCTATCTTAAGCTATTTTCGAAATATTTAATAAAATTTAGTTACCATGCTTAAAGAATTCACTTATCTCCAAGACATGTTGTCCTAATCAAGGTGCCATAGGTAATATGCATTTGTTCAACTTGTAAAATATTGTTTATTATCATTGTGAACGTATTAGTTTGCTAATATTTACCTATAACTTTAGTGCGTTGAAGTAAAAATGAATTTTACTAAAAATAAACTTGTGAATATGATCTTTATATTGTCCGAGGCTGAACGAAATTGTTTCCTGGGAAGTCGAAATCACCAACGTTATCCCAACAAAAGAACGCCTGACCCTAAAAGCTTTCACAAAGTTATTGAATTGATTCATAGAAACTGTAAATGTTGCGTATACAATACAGGCTAGAGCAAAGACGCTATCACTCGAAGAAAACGAATTTACTGTTCTTTTACAAGTTGGAGAAAATCCCCTTTGCAGTCAACATGACATAAGCGTAGCAACAGGTGTAAGTAAAAGATCTGTTGGACGAATATTTAAAAAATATAAATATAATGCGTATCATATTCAGCTACATCAAGAACTGATGGATGATGATTTTCAAAGAAGAATAACATTTTGTAATTGGGCTAGAGTCAAAATACAGCAAGATTTTTCTTTTCTTACGGATAGTTTAATTTAGTATTACAATGTAACTAATTTTTATTAAATATTTCGAAAATAACTTAAGATATGTATAGGGAACCCCCCATATCAATCCACGGAGAATTTAATTTTGCATCAGATCCTGAAACAATATATAGGGAGTTCTATTTGGAAAAATTTAGAAAACTGTGTCTGAAGTTGCCTATCTTTAAAAATTAATTCTGGACATTCTGTATGCAATAACGCCACAGATTTGAACAGGAGTATCTCTAAACCTTCAGTTAAAGCTATCTGCAGTAAAATTTGTTAAAATTGATATTTGTGTATGTGGTGATTTTTAAATGACAGGACGGCACTTGTAATTTATTTTACAAAACAATTTATATCTTTAAAACCACTAACTTGATAGCACTAAGATTTAAAATATGAATAACGATCATTAAAGGTCATATCAAAAAGTAAAAATATATAGGGTGTACTATTTAAAAAAATTGATCTCCACTGTGTCACCTTTTTCTAGAACGCCCTGTACAAGCATAAATAATTTTATAAAGTGCCCATTTACATTCTGAACACTTTCTGTAAATTTAAAATCTCTACCTATAATATCACCGGAGCTATGGAAGGCTGACACACTAATGCCCCACCCGGTATATATATATATATAAATGTCTATTAAAAATATCTAACGCCTTGAATTGACATTATATTCATATTCGAGATTTTATGCTATCTAGTCTGTAGGCGTCGGTAACTTAGTTGGTTAAAGCGTGTGTCATGTAAGCACAAGATCCTGAGTTCGATCTTCAGCCGATTCAGAAAATTTTTAAATATGTAATAAAATACTTGTCAAAAACTATATATTTAGAAAATAATTATCTCAAATAGATAAATGTAAAGAGTTAACCTGATATAAATAAATTATATTAAAAATTAGCAATTGCTAAACATAATCATTGAATAGATAATAATGCTAGGTTGTCGGTGTGAAACTTGCAAATCACGCAGCCTCATCAATTACCTTGTATAAAAATGTCTTTTAAAAATATCTAACGCCTTGAATTGACATTATATACATATTCGAAATTTTCTCCTATCTAGTCTGTAGGTGTCGGTAGCTTAGTTGGTTAAAGCGTGTGTCATGTAAACACAAGATGCTGACTTCGAGCCTCAGCCGATGCAGAAAATTTTTAAATATGTATTAAAATACTTGTCAAAAATTATACATATATATATATATATATATATATATATATATATATATAAAGATTTCTGTATATTTTAGGTATTTAAAAATATTTTAGAAAAATTCATTCCCCGA
>JAHWXV010068610.1:0-11235 GCA_024586415.1 Phrixothrix hirtus | reverse complement strand
TAATTAATAGTTAAAGACATGCAAGTTCTCAGAATGCTATTAAATTAATTTGCATAATTTCATCACTGAAAAGACAGTTTTATATTAGGAAATAGTTAATAAAAGCAAATAATTTAATTTTATTTTTATCAGCAAAATAATTATCTAAAAAGCTAAGGGATTTTCTTTGAGCTGATAATAATTGTGCTGCATAATTGATAATAGAATTTACTTACATGACCAATAAATGTTTAAATTTATGGGCAGGAAAAACTTTCGAACTGCTAAATAGATAAAGTTGATGTCCCTTTTGGGAACACGAAATATTTAATTAAAATTAACCCTTGTATTTGGACAAAAATTGCAAGCCAATTACGAGGCACATAAACTCAAGTTAAGAATATTGTGCAAATAACCATTCAGAATTGCCTAGAAATTCAAAAGTTAGTGATTAGTGTATAAATTTACCAGCAAGGTAATACATACCTAGATTTGTAATTGAATTGAAGAAAGATGGAAGTTTTTCCCTTCGTAAACTGCACATCTTTCCACCATTTTCAAGAGCACAATTAAGCGAGGTTAAACAGCGGAAAGTTCGTTGGGAAAACTATTACAGGGATGGAGTTAAAAAGGCAAGTGTTTTATACACAATCTTATTTGAATTATTTTTTTTATATAAATTTGATATACAATTATTTGATTATAAATGAAACAGAACAAAAGTTTACTTATAATTAATTTATTGAAGTTACGTTTTAATATTTTGTTTCAACTATAAAAGGAAACACTTATTCATTGTACTTATTGCATTATTGTCAATCTTACGAAATATCTAGATCAGTGAATCTATTAATTAATTTTGAAAATTGGGTCATTTATTAAGATATAGAAATTTCTCTAGATCCTTTTTCTATTATTATAAATTAAAAACTAGCTAATTTAATTTACATAGGAGATTGATTAGAAATCGACTGTATATTGTTTTGAAAATTTATTTAATTGTAGAAGAGGTATAACAGAGTTATCTAGCAAAAGCTAGGGTTCATTTTGCGAATAAAAAAATTGTCAATTACTGAAATACACAAGCGAGCTGAGGGATTTAATTTGGCTTACTGGAAAAATCGGTATCCCTAAGGACCCATATAAATTTTCAAAGATAAAGCCTTATGCTAATGTTAAAGTAAATATTTTTACAGGTTGTACAATAAAATTAAAAGTAAAATAATAATTTCTCCTTGGATAACTAAACTTTACATAATTGAATTTATTTTGGTCAATTTGGTGCATTCGTGTATCCCATGACGATTTCAATATAAAAACGCAAGTATACATGGAAGGGGATGAAGAGGACACAAGTTCAATACAGTAATATTTGTAATAACAGTAATACCTGTAATAACAGTGACAATGAATACTGTATCCATTGTAAAATGAATAATGGAACCATTGTAAAAGAAAGTATTTTAAAACAGAGACTAATTCAAGCATAAGCGACTGTTAAACGTAAATACGATATAAAGCTTCACAGAAACCTAAATTGGTAGCTGAAAAGTTTGCATAATGAAAATATAATCCTACTATAAAACCTCTTAGTACAATTGTATCTAAACTTGAACAGAAGTCTACAGTATCAAATAAACGATATGTTGGAACTAGTAAAGCAGCTAGTGAAAACACTGAGGATGAATATACATATGTGAATTGATATGACAATGATAACAATCAGTATTTATTACGTTCAAGTTTAAACAGTTTTATAAAGCATCTTATTACTCCATCAATAACTTCAAGTCCTAACAGTAATATTATTAATTTACCTTCACCAAATTTCAGTCAACACCTACAGTATCACATACAGCAACTGAGGTTACAAGAGAACGAGATCAATTTACAAAAGATAATTTAAAGGAATTTCAGGAAAGCAATCGTCATTAAATCCTATAACAAGTACCAGTTCTAATACTAATGATAACAATTAGGGAGCGTCTGCTAACATTTTACAAACTAGAAGACGTACTTGCACAAAGAGATTGAAAAAAGGATAAAAATGAGAGAAAAACAAAGGTAGCGGAACAGACTACAGCGACTGTATTAATAATTGTTAACATATTGAATACAAGTTGTCAGGTTTCGTTGGCGTTCCGCTCCTAATAAACCAAATTTTTTTAAAATTTGCAGCCGTATGTTCCCAGTAACGGTGTAGCTGGTAGGACCACAGTAAAAAGATAATAAATATGTAAAGAGAGTTTTCTGTCGGATAAATCGCGAGAAAAGAGTTTGTCTACTCTCCGTGACGATTTAGAAGTATGTAATCAAATTAAATTGACATTTGGAGACGATTTTCACACTGTGGATTTCGACAATATATACAGGGCTATTACTGAGTAATGACGACCCTGAATGTTCCAAATAGGCAACCCAATTTACACTTTCATGGGTCGCTATTCCAACACAAAGACATATATACCTGATTTTGCATATTTCCAACTATTAATAATTAAGCTATAATATTTAAACTACTATGAGTATAATGAACTACTATTAAAACTGGTATTCACCTTTGTTAAGGAAAATTTTTTAATAATGCATAAAATAGCAGGATATAAAATGAAAACGAAATTAACTGGAAAAAAATTAATAAAAGTGTTAATTATCTATTAAATAAACACCTAATGTAAATTTTGCTCAAAATGTCGACCTCTGACTGCTATGCAGGTTGCAGTTATGTTTAAAAACGATCGTTGTCCACGCCGTAATGTTTCTGATGCTATTGACCTACACGATTTTGTAATCATTTCCTTTAAATCTCCAACATTAGCAAGGGGAGTTAGAAACACTTGATGTTTTAACACACCCCAAAGGAAAAAATCTAAACGACTGACATCGGGACCTAGTAGCGGCCACGGATTAATTGAATTCCTTCCTATCTATCTATTTTCAAATTGAGTTGATAAAAATTGCTGGACGTTTTGATGGAAATGAGATGGTGTAGCGTCTAACTGGAACCACAAATTTTGGCGTGTATGGAGGTCCACATCTTCCAGAAATAACGGCAACTTGTTTTGCAAAAAATTTAAAAACTTTTGTCCATTTAACGCCCCTGGAAAGAAGTACGGCCCAATAATACGCTCTCCTAAAATTTCACACCAAACATGTAAGGAATAAATTGCTTGAAAGTGTGCTACTCGCGTCCAATTTGGATTTTCTTGGGCGTAATAGTGAGAATTATGCCTATTAGTACAACAGTTATTTGTAAATGTTGCTTTATCTGAAAACATACACTTGCTTAAAAAATCAGGGCCGTCTTGACCTTTTTGTAGTATAAAATTACAAAATTCTTATCGTTTGTCAAAATCAGGCTCTTTTAGTTCTTAAACTAGCATTACATGATGTGGATGAAATTTATTTGCACATAAAACTTTACTTACCCAAGACTGGCTTATTTCAAAATTTCTATCAATGGAATTTTGCCTTATATGGGGATCTTTCGTTGCACTACGGATAACTGCTATTTCATTCTGCTCACTTGGGGCAATACTTTGTCTAGGTCATTTAGTAGGAGGCCAATTTTCTCTTGACTGAGTTTCAAAAACTTTGTCAGTCAGTGCTCTACGATGTGAATAGCGTTGGTGGTACAAATTTGCAACGTCAGTTTTCCGGCATTCACCAAAAATTAGAATCATATCAGTTTTTTCGTTATTTGAATACATCTTCTAATAAATGAATACAATTTGACAATAAACGACAAAATTAATCACTAGGATGTTTGAACTACGGCGAAAACTTGCTTGACTAATACAATATTTATGCTTTCAAATAATATTAAAGGTGAATACCAATTTTACTGGTAGTTCATTATACTCGTAGTTGTTTAATTATTAATACTTAATTATTGACAGTTGGAAATTTGTCAAATTAGGTATACGTGTTTTTGAATTTGAATAGCAACCTATCAAACTGTAAATTGGGTTGCTTATTTGGGACATTCAGGGTCGTCATTAGTCGGTAATAGCCCTGTATAATTGGTACTAACATGTCGCGAGACCACCGCATTGTGGCAGTCAATTGCGCGTTGGTCGTACATGAAATAATCGGTTGTGTGAGTGATTTCTTTTTTTGAAGTGTCCGAGCGAATGAACGCTTCTGCAGATGTTTTATGTTGGAATACCAAGTCTGAGAGATCGAAAAGTGGATTTTTGGGGATTCACCTGCCTTTTTACACCCCGGTTGCAGCTTCATTGGACACATGAGTTCCCTCGAAGGATGCAGGAATCTGTAAATAAAATCACAACTGATGATTATGGTTGGCAATCGAGCAAACCGGTGAAATGACAACTAAAAGTAAGGTTTTTCTGTAAAGGGTGTAAGTGAAAGGTAAACGTATATCGCCGAGAATCCAGTTTAACGTATAGTCCCGGCTACCAACTATTTTAGAGGCCAGCTCAAACCTTCCCGTTGCGAGGGGAGCCTATTATTACATAATTCCTGTCCAGTCTATAGGCGCATATCTACGTTAACTGTAACTAGTATATCTAAACAATAATTTTAGTTATAGTAGACTGATTAGTTTTCCCCGTACCTCTTGAATTAGGCCAGATTCAAGAGACGGAAAAGTTACCTGTAGTAAACCTTTGTATCTTACTATTTTTTTATGTATGCTAAATAAGCTATTTCTTTAGCAATAAATAAATAGTGTTACCCAATTGGGCTTTCATTCTGAACTTAGAATAAATTAACAGTTATTACCTTGTATTTCAGGGGATATGTGTTAGTTCAGGACCTCCGGCCCCCTTTTGCCGCGGTCTTAACTTATATTATCATTTGGGGTCCAGATAAGCGGAAACCCCGGGATAACGCAGCTATAGGCCACGGAACCGTTTCTCACTGTTCCGAGCAATAGTTTTATTCAGTATGCGGCACACCAGGAGCGGTGGCGCCTCCTCTACATTTCATATCTTTGTAAGCATTTCCAACGTTTTCCTTAGAGCACGGATGTGCTAGTGGAATTTTTCGCGGACTCCCCTTCCCGAAAAGCTAGCTGGACATCATTATCGTTGTAGGGCGTAACGCTAAACGCGTCTCTAACAAAGTATTGGAATAATGTACATGAATTAATTGCTCACTTACAATTACCATGAAGTGGACATCTTGCTGGGCATATCTCACATCATAACGCAATGTTAGTGATATTGAAAGAATTATTTGAAGGACGATATATTTAAAGAATGCCTACATCTAAAATGTTGAATCTTAAACAGCCATCGGTAACATTATCACTGAATATAGAAGAAATCTAATTGCAATTTATTAATCAGTTTCATAATGGTGATTGATAATTCTGATAGGATTTTGAGTAATGGTGTATTTAAAATATGTGTATAAGATGAAGCAGGTATTGGATACAAACTAACTAAAGATAGTAATTTTAACTAACGTTGCAAAATCAATGCGAGATTTAGATGTTACAGATAAGTTATATGTTACCAATCAACTAACAAATGTGCATAAATACGATTCTTACTCAAACTATTCAAAGTTCCTAATTCAGTACTTGATAATTAAAAGAAATCTAAAGTATCGTTTTGATGATTAATTGAAGGCATACAATGACACTATTATAGCTTACACAAATGAAGCGTTTACTGTAATAAGAAAAAAGTTACATGATGCAATAAGTTATCTTAATGATGTGTTAACAACACGCACTGGTAACTTGATTATTACACCAAATGAGTACATCGAGACGGAAAGACTGAAAATGAAAGCAACTCTGTAGAGATTAACAGAGTGAAACTAAAAGCTCAAAAGGAAAATAAATTGCATGTAGACATAATAAAGTCTGTTGAATACAACATTGAAAAAGTTAAATTGCATACTATAAAACTTGATGATAATGGTATTAAAGACAGTAAATGGTTTACAGACACGAGGATTAACGAGTTATCATTAGCATTACATGAGAGGCTCACTACAGTTATAAAATTATGTATAAACTGCAAATTGTAAACGAGTTGCATAAACCTGTTAAAAAAAACTTTCCTAGAAGTCGTACAACTATTAAAGGATTTGATAATTTAGGGTAGGTCGATCTGGTTGAATTTTTATATTATTCAAGGAAGAATAAGGCCTACAAATATATATTAGTGGTAATTTATTGCTTTTCTGGATTTCCATGGGCAAGGCTGTTAAAACAAGGATGTTGAAGCGGTGACAAACACAATGAAATTTATTTTGCAAAATGATACTGATAAGAAAACGCATCGCAAGCCTTAAGAATTTACTGACTGATAAAGGAAAAGAATTCTATAATAAAAAGGTTTCCTTATTAACGGATGCATATGATATAAATCATTATTTAACTTATAGCACTGTTAAAGCTTCAATGGCTAAATATTTGTTACGAAACATTAAAGGGTGCTCTATATAATAAATTTAGTTTACGTGATAATTATAAATGGTTGAATGTTATAGCTGAAGTTGTTAGTGAATATCATAATCGAAAACATTGTATCATTAATCTTAAATCTATAGAAGTTACTCGGGAAACTGTTCGCGATCATGTTTACGGAAATCTAGGCTTTTAATGCAAATCATCGCTATAAGGCAGGTGGTATTGTAAGAATTAGTAAATACAAAACAATTTTTGATAAAAGATTCGCCCAAAATTGAAACAGTGAATTATTCCGCGTAACTTCGATAAATATAAGCAATCCTGTTATGTATAAACTTGAAGATATGGATAAACAACCCATATTAAGAGAATTACAGAAGTTAAAATTTCCTTATGTCTATCTTATCGAGATAATTTTAAAACGGAGATCGGCAACAGGCGAAATGTATATAAAGTGGCTTTGCATAGACTGCCTTCTTGGATTAAAAATGTTAAGATGTTTAATTCAATGTTACAGATTTAGTATGCCATTTAGAAAATAAATAATTTGTATCTTTACTGAACAATAATATACATACATAAAATACAGGAAACATGTTTTACTTCATATAAAATACAATTCTACTATTTACTTATTTTCTTATTAAATTTTACAAGTTCAGATAATATATACATTTTAATTTTATTTTACTTGTTACTGTACGCTATAGAATAATATTTAGATATGTTTAAATACAATTCCAGTTCTTTAAGATACTCGCTGAAATCTGCTGCAATAAGTTCTTGGATTAAAATTAAATCATCCATTTCATCATTAAGAAAACTTTTACAAAGCTCAATTCCCTTATCGAACTTTATGGATATTTCTCGACATTTTGCATTGGTTTCATTATTATCAAATCCACATTCAGATTTAAAATCGGTAAGAAACACATTCATTAGTATTAATTGACGAAGTCTTTCTACAGCCAACTTTTTACACGTACCTTTATTTTTTCACACTTGAACATAAAATAACGATCTCGAACTCGATTGTGTGCTTTCGCACGACGGACCTGTTTTTACTAAACTCGGCGGTTCGAACTCCCTTTTGTTGTCATGTTGCAGCTAAATGTTTGCATAAGGGAGAGTGGTCAGTGTTGATCGTTCAGTTTAACACTGAATAACATTGTTATTTGTGACAACGTTGTTGAGTCAGTTAACAGTTGAGATTAGTGTACAGTTATTTTATTAGTTCTGAACCTATTTTACTCTATGTCACTGCCTTTTTGGAGCGTGCAAAATGATTGTTCATTTAAACTGTGTGAATTAAATATATTCCTTACCAGCTTTACGCTTTCTAAATTAGGACACTGCGTTTACTGTAAAATATATTTCCTGAATAAGTTTCTTTGGGTTAAATTGTAATATTAGCTTGTATAATAAATGCATTTTACTATCTCTAAAAATATATAATTTCAAATTGTGTCTATGCTTTCATGTCTTTAGGAGATAACGAACCCGATACAGGACTAGTTTTTGTCAAGTTTCGGCATAGCTTGTGTGTTAGTACGAGTTTTCTCTTTGAGAATAGTTTTTTATAAAACTTTATGCTCTTGAGTAGAATACCTATGTGTTTTTTCTACAATAGTTAATTAACTCTGTGCTGCCGTCTAATGAATTCGGGTATCCTTGATTATTTATTGATTTAGCATTATTTCCGAATGCTTCCTCTCTTCTATTTAGGAAGTTCCGCTCTATCTTCAATTTTGAGCCGCAATTTCTGCTTCTGTTTATGACTACTATCTGCTACATTCCAACTCAGATGCTATTGCTGTCTCTGGCTTTTTATGAACACATCTTCCTTTGACAGGCTTGACTGACTGATGAACTAGCGCCAGGAGCAGCTAAATCACTGTATGGGGTCTGGGTGCTTGGTTGGTATTTCCTTCAAGCCAATTTGGAGACACGTAACCTATGTCTATTTAGCGTTTCACACTGTTAGCGGTGCACTTATTACCTGGTTTCTTGTTTTTATAGTGCTACCACGCGTTACTAGTACGGTTAGGACCAAGATGAGAACAAGCGTAGTTGTTAATAATTTTGCTATCATTCTCCTTTTTTTATGGCAATGACTTAGCCAGAAGAGGATTGAGCTGTTATCAACGTGATTTGACTTAATTATTATATGCTGCTTTCGTGTATCAAATTTGCCATTAGTTTCTCTGAGAAGTGTTAAATCGTCATGTTGGTTAAGTATTTGCGATAACTTTTCTTGTCAAATATTTAATAAGCGACATAATTTTGATTGTGATGAAATACGAAGTAATCGCTACTTCATTTTTCTTTGTTTACGTATTTAGTAGTTTACATACCCGAAGATTGAAGTTTTTTATACGGTCTGGGTCATAGCTACAATTACTGTTATTTAGTTGACTTTTGAAAAATAATCAGTTAAGAATTTCTTTATACTAGGTCGGGTTTATGTCATCCTTTAGGATATTTAACAAAGACAGTTTTGCATTTCTATCAATCGTAGCTACTGCCTTGCCGAATACTTAGTTAATATATTCTGTAACATATGTTAAATTAACCTTCGTCCGCTCGCTCCTGCGGCAGATTGACCGTCATTTTGAGTTTTTGTGCGCCCTTGTTCCACCGACGTCAACAGAGAGGAGGGAGGGGCATGTATTCTCGAGTTAAACACCTTCCCATTAAATTCTATACGTCTGCCTATTTTCGGCACAGTACTACTCCAAAGTTGGTGACATTGGGTGGACGGCCAATCTTCCGGCAGTGCGAGAGAAAACGTGAATTATTCTGTTGCAAATCTTAATACAAATGTAAGTAGAATTTTCATTATTTTTCATTGAATTCTATATTTTTATACATTTATAACACACGTTATAACATTATACGTTTATTATTGTATTATTTCAACATTTTATAATACTCTTTCGGAATCATGACATTTTCCGATTTCTTACGAGGTTTTCTATCTTTTTTGTGTTATGCGTATTATGTCCAGTTTTCTTTGTTCTAAACTTCAATGTGTTTTCTTGTAAAAACTAAAGAGTGGTTGTTTTTGTTTACTCAGAGTTAAACGTTACATCACTAATGATGGAATTAATAGAATCCTGACCGAATTGGAAAGGGAAGAAAAAAAGGATGAAGGTGCAGGGCCTTACATACAAAGTAAGCGCAAAATTCTAGACTATGATGACGGTTTTGATGATCCAGACTATCATCTAGAGGCGATTGAAGATGATGCTCATAAAAGTGACACAGAAACGGACTTTGACTCCGAAGGAGATGAAGAGGTTATGGTAGATGGAACGGCAGGTATGAATTTTTACATAGGTAAAAATAATGAAACAACTTGGGCAAAAAATGCTCTCGCGTTACCTTCAAAAACAGTATATGACCCAAAAACCTACGAAATAGGGATTGAAAATCTATTAATTCTGTGATACCTGTATGCTCTACACTTATGATCTGGAAGTATATTGTGGAAGGCAACATCCAGATCATAACGTGCTCTTGAATATATCCTATGATGTTATGGTGAAACTGGTAGAAAGTATAAAACAAATCAACAGAAACTTGACAATGGACAATTATTTTACTAGTTATCCATTGGCAGAACACCTGTTTAGAGTGGGCCTAACATGTTTGGGGACCATGAGGAAAACCCAAAAAGAAATCCCTCCCGAATTTGTAAATGCAACTAAAAATTCTGTGCCTGGGAGCTACATGTTTGGATGTCAATATAATAAAACTTTGGTACCTATGGTTACAAAAAAGAAGAAAGCTGTGGTTGTACTGTCTACCATACACAACCCTAACACTGTTGATCCTGACACTGAAAAATCTACACAAATTACAGACTACAATTTCACAAAGGATAGGGTTGATACAGGTGACCTCATGTATTCGAGAATAAGTACTGCAAGGGAAACACAAAGGTGGCATATGGTAATATTTTTCCGATTACTTGCCTTGGCCTCTATAAGCTCATAGAGTACTTTTCAATTCAACTCCCCTAACATCAAAAATATCTAGTGGTTTTTTTGGAACAATACAGAGAGCAAACGATCAACGATGAGTCAGCCCAACCAATCAGAAGTGGGTTTTGCTAAATCTGTGGGTCTAGGTAACCAACAAAAGTCGACTAGAATGTAAATATTGTGGAAAAACGTATGCAAACAACATTCGGTCATTTCTATTACGTGAAATAAATGCCGGCCACTTCAGAACGAAAACAGTGATATGAATATAGATAGTTAAGGTATTTATTAGTTTAAATTTAGTTATTTGCTTTGCGTTTTGTTCATTGATAATTAACTTTTTCCTTTTTGAAAAGACAGTGCACGAATATTACTTTAGAATTTATTTTTGCTTCGTTTTTTGTTCATTCATTCACTCCTATTTTGAACAGTTCTCTAATTTAATTCAAATAAATAATTTTCGTAAAAAATTAACTTGCAATGTTCTAATTGAATTCATTTGACATAATTACTCCAAAACATAAAGTTTTATTAAAGAACAATGTTGCAAATCGTGAAAAATCGATGACGGCCAAATTACCGTCGACGCGAGCGGAAGTGTGATTTAGGAGGTCGCGAACGACAAATGTTAAAGTAACTTGGATTTAAAAATTTACCAAGGGCGCAAACTCTGGTAGCTTTAATTATGTTTAATAAATTTTTGTATTGTTCAATTTTATCTACCTCAGTTAAGGATTAGATAATGATTGTCAGATTTATGTAATTGTTATCTCACTTCCTTTCATTACTATTTACTTAAAGAAATACGTTACATTGCTCTTTCCGCAACTCAAACTTGCGTTTCACTATTTTTAGTAACATTTTAGGACTTAGGCATTC
>JAHWXV010068582.1:0-17634 GCA_024586415.1 Phrixothrix hirtus | reverse complement strand
GGTTAAAAAGGCACGTGGCAGGCAGTAGTCAACACAGAATGGTAAATATTCAGTTTATCGTAAAATCTGTTTCGACGGAATTAATATGGCTCATTAAGTTTATAAATCTGTCAATGTATAGTTCCCAAGTTTTATAAACAGTTAGTATGTTGTATGTAGTTTCGTGATTATTCTGCATGTATATTTTGGTTTTTTTCACTATAAATTGCATAAAATTGAAAAAAAAATCATAAGGTGTTTGCAAATTTTGTTGCTTTCAAATATGTGTACCTATAGCATTCTTAGTGTTAGTAAATAATTTTAAAAATCTGTGTTACTTGGTTATAAAGTTATAATTGTCAAAATTGTTTTTGATTTAAAATAAGGGTGTAAATAGCTTAACTAATGTATTTATTCATTTCACAAGGATGGTATATTCGAATTTATTTATAAAAACTATTGTTTTAGATAACCAGCCATGTTGGTCTCTATTTTGCTTAATTTTATTATACTATTAATCGCTCAAGTGAAAAGTTGTGGTAAGGGGTTTGAAAATATTTGAACATATTTTTTAATTATTACTTTATATTTTAATTTTTCGAATAGAAGAAAATGAAGGCAACATGCAATCCCCGATTAATATTGATATTAAAACAATAATCACTAGAAAATTTGACAATTTACAATGGAGCCGAGGTTATCACGAGGTTCCAGTTTCATCTTATGTGTTGAACAAGGGGAGAAGCTGTAAGTAGTTAAATATTAGACAATTGGTATTTAGTAAAAATCTAACATATTTTTCTATTATGTTTTATTTTGAATTGTAATGTAGCTTATATTTTAGGAGTATTAGTCACACTATTTATATTCACATACCGAAGTATTGAATAAGTATAATTCCTAACCTTGATATTTATACTTTAAATAAAAAACTGAATTATTAATATAATAATCAATATGTATTCTGTGACAATGAAAACTCAGTAAATGTTAGCATACAAAAATTGACTGATAAAGTCTCATGTGCTCTAAAATAACTCTGAAACAATAGAATAATATATTATATAACTGGTGCTGAAAGTTGGTTATTTCTCACGAGTGTGAAGTTTGGGACACGAGTCGTATGCGAGTGGCTTAAATACACGAGTGCTAAATATCCAATTAGCGCTAATTTCCAGCTTCAGAGCAATATTTCTTTGTATATCTTGTCGATTTTCTTGAACCATCGTATTCGCTCTGCTGCGATTCTCTTCGTGCGTCACTGAAATCGGTCTACCTACCCTTGTCTCATCAAACACATACATCTTATCTTTAATGTAGTTTTTGACACGACGAACGCCTACTCGTTAACATTTGTATATTCATGCACTAATCAACATAAGCATTTTAGTATCAAAAATTCGATAACTCATCTTTGATATACGTAACTCGAAGATTGAACTTATGACTAATAACTACTGCCATTTAATATTTGTATATGGTAAAGTGAAACAACGCGCTGAATGCGATAGACTGTCAAATGTAGATTAGAGCTTATTTCCATACCTACTAGTACCGACGTCATCCGGCTTGAGACCTTACTTATCGCCCACTTCTTGTATTTTAATATTTTTTATTATAGATTTGGAACATGCCAAGTATATAAATTAACATCTTACTAGAATTAATCGAAAATATGTAGTTTTATTAGTTATTTAGAAAAACGTCATTTGCATAGAGTAAAGCTGTGTGCGAATTGCTGTTTTTCAAAATTATAAAAATATTTGTATCCCCTACAAGTCTCTAAGTATAAATTCTAGCATATTTTTCTAAAATCGTGTTCGAAATCATGCCCAGTAGCGAAATTTAATACTTACTATAATATGCATTTTCACGTAAAGCATGCTCTTAGTTTATAATTTTGTATACATTTTTGTTGTGAGCAGTATCTTGAGCTCTTTTCGTGTTATAAACTACAACGCTTTGCACCGTTTACCTTGTCCTACAATCTTGCCGTTGGCAAATAATAACTAATTATAATTACATACGTAAGGCTTCAGCTTTTCAAGGTTTAACCCCTGTAGTACACAAATGATCTCAAGGGGACACTAGAGCAGAATTAGCATGGATAGTCCGAATATCGACCCAGATAACCTTAGTGGAGTCGGGTTGGTTCAAATGGATTTATAAGCTTTAATATTCGGGCCATGTTGTATATACATTAACCGAAGAGCTATCAAAATAGGTTTGCGTCACCATTTCAAAGTCAAATAATAGGACATGTATGAGATGTAAATAACTTTTTCTTGATCTCATAACAAATGACAAGCCCAAGTAATGCGATTAGTATGAATCTATCTGTTGCATGAGAAGTTTGCAAATTGTGTATATCGGAATGAAGCATACCTTCACTCCATGCAATAAGTAACAAAATCGACGCGAACTTCCACCAAAGCTCAGAGATTAAAAATGTATTACTCTTGGGTCTCGAATTGATTTAATTTCTAGACCGATCTCCTCTTACATCAGTAACAAGATGTTGATCGTGCATCATTACATTACAAAAATAATGACGCTAAAAGGAACGAAAATAACAGTCGTTCTGCCCTCACAATGGTGCAACTAGTGGAAGTAGATAAAAATCAAGCAGTTGTCCATCGCACAGATGTTTGCCTGCATTCACCGAACATAATCGATAAAGACCACATTACTACAATGGAGACATTTTTAATAAATAATGCGAGTTTGTAAATAAATCGTATAACTACGAATAACTAATTTAATTATTTAAAAAAATAAGAAAACATGAAATAAATAAGACGTATTTAAAATATTCATTTAAAAATTAAAGACATTAATAAATGAAAGTAAAATAAGTAAATAGCCGATGACGACTCGTAATTACTAGTTTAGCAAACATTTAAAATTTAGAAGTAGAAATGAAACAAAGGTTATCCACGCTCATTTTCACAGAAGACAAACATAGGGATATGAGAAAGCTGGCAATTGTTATTAATGAACAAAACATCCACCTTAACATGATGTTGGAATAATTAAATAGAAAAGCGATTAACCGGAATTTTTTGCCGCGATGAACATTTTGTGTGGACGAATACTCCTAAGAAACCATTCACTATCATCAGATGGAAAATGCCAACTGTTATAGGTAAACTTCCCGCAAGGGAAAGCAAATGGCGATGATATTTTACTTTTCGGGGCGTCATGACCCCCATGTATCACATGAGAGTCCATCAAGAGCACCATATGCCTATCTCTCGTCGGAACTGGCTGTTGCCATGCCTCTGAACTTGGTCATGGCATGTCCCCTAACGGTAAGGCTGAATTGATTTATACAGGTCAACGTCGCCAAGATCGAACTGTTAAAGCCAGCAAATGTCCCGCAATCAGGCTGATAGAGATAGGGGCCGAGAGCGGCGGCCCTGGCAGATACTCGTAAGGCAGAAATCCAACCGATAGCAAATTTGTTGATCAGATCTTTGTTTAGTACCCATAGCGATATTTGGCAACGCCAGTCGCTCGCATTGTAAAATTCGGCAGGAGTTGTAGAAGGGAACACGTGCCTTACAAAAGGGCAATTGCAGACGCTAAATCACTGCTTAGGCTGGAGGGTGGACTGAAAAGCTAATACCCTATAAAGAAATTGGGCGTCTCTTCTGATCCAGAGATTTCTGCCTCCAGAACGTAATTCTTTGGAGTAGGCGGCCTCTAGCTAAGCTTTACACTGAAATGAGTACCTCGGGGTCGACCCTGAACTTCCTCATCGTGCTTGCGAATATCGACATCGGTGTTGGACTCGAGGGGACACTGGTTTCAACGCAGACAGTGAGTGCACACTGGAGGTGGTCAATGTAGTTCAAAAACTAAACGTGGTAGAGAAGTGAAACTTTATATTTGGATTTATTACCTTACTCTTACGGCCTAACAAGAATTTTGTTAAAATCTGATGACTGGAAGTGCCACTTTATTCTTGCGATTTTTAGGTTTTTGCAATTTTCTAGAAAACGGTTCTAATTATGTTTTTAACACTTGCTACGTTTCTTACAACTGTAATACTTTTTTTTGCAAGCTAACTGGCTTCTCTAAGAAAGCTCGTTGAAGCGATTTATCGTGTAATACTGCACATCATGTAAACGTAACCACTCTAACATTTGACATTTGACATTTGACCATTTTTGTAAATTTGGGATTCATGAAAGAAGCGTATATTAGGCTATTGTAAGAAATCTATAGTTACATAAGCGAAATGCTGAAATAATATGCTTTCAATTCTCTAAAGACGTGGTATTTTAAGACATCATGAATATACCGCTAGGTAGTCAGTAGTTCCTTGAATAAAAATTATAGGGGATCCACTTTCATAATAACTTGATATATAAATCATTATACTCACAGTATGATTTGCCGGCCCCGACTGGTATAGCGGTTAGCACGTTTGCCTCTACATCCAAGGGACGCGGGTTCGAACCCGATCGAGGTCGATAAATTTTTCGGCGGAGAAAAATTTTAAATAACATGCCCGCTTCTCGGATAAAGAAGTAAAATCGTAGGTCCCGTGTCAATGTAATGTTTTGCACGTTAAAAATCCCTACTGGCGGTGGAGCTTCTCCAGATTCGGCAAAATTCTAGTAGGCATGGCCAAATGACTGTTTAACAGTTCTAGTCTAAGAGGGTCAAGGGAAATTCCGCATACCGAATCATAACTGGCAAACAGAGTATGATCCACATATATATGCATGTGCGTGCGTACGTGTGTGAAAAGTGTAGGCAGGCAATGATGGTTTGGAAGGAGATTCTACGGTAAAAATGAGTAGAAATACTACTTCAGTATCTATAGTTGTCTCTGGCGACTTCCGAAACTACTCGAAACTTGAATCAGAGCGGTGCCCCGTCGATCAAACTAAGTACCTCACGAATTCTGCACTGTAGTGGCCTGCCACTTTGTTGTCCATCATGTGTGTCCAAACAAAACTGAGATTAATCACCGATTGTTACTAAATTCTACTGGTTGACATAGTGAATCTGTTTTTGCCATCACACTAGTCTCTGATATCGAGTTTATTTGTTAAACGTCGAACATGACGGTAAAATAGCAATCCAAAAGAAACAACTCTAGGATATATTGACCGACCCATTAAATTGTCCTAGTTATTCGTAACTAACTGTCAAGTCATTACACTGGCTCGATATGCTAAAATTCGAAAGTACTTCTTCGGACTGCCTGGAACATCTCACCACCGTTGCAACATCATGATTTTCACGGCCAGCAATATATCTAAGCAAATGTCTGGCCTCTTCCATGCCAATAATACGGCCACGTTCAAAATCATAATTTTTACGTTGACGAACTCTTGGCATTCTTAAATTTTAGAAGGCAATAGTGGATAAACAATTCGCAAAATTGGCAGTTATTACACACCGGTTGTTTTATTTCATAAAATTTATTGATACTACGTGCAAACAAACAAATTAAAAACAAGAACAAATTTTAATCATTACTTTGTTTCATCAAAATAAGTATTTTCTCAAAATTTCGTTAAAATTGATCCACTTCTTTGTGTTGCGATTTTTATGGAAGTCGTCAGTATAGGTACTATATTCTTTATCACAAGCTGTTGCATTTTTTCCCGTAATTAGTATATTAAAATGCATTGACGTTTACTGGGTGTTGAATTTTTAATGTCACAGAGTAACGATTTAGTTACAGAATAAAATAAAAAAATTAATAATTAAATTTCAGTAAAACTATTTGTAAACACGAGTTCGCCTCTTACGCTCTCCTCAGGAATACTAAATGATACGTATAAGTTTCACCATTTACATTTTCACTGGAGTGACAGTGACAGGAAAGGAAGCGAACATCATATAAACAATTATTCATATCCTCTAGAAATGCATGTGGTACATACACCAACACGAGCGGATAATACAGACCATTACGCCGTTGTTGCATATTTTTTTCGTGTATGTGACTATATCAATGGATTTAAAGTTAAATAAAACAATATTATTTTAGGTTTCAAGAAGTCCTAATAAACGAATAAACGAATTGATAAATGCTATTCCTAAAGCTGCAACTGGTAGACTGCTACCCATGAAAATCAAACCAATACCTTTGAACCATATTTTTCCAACAATCTTAAACTCTTATTACCATTACAAAGGGTCTTTAACTGTTGTACCCTATACAGAACCGGTTTCCTGGATTGTTGTCGATCATGCTCTGCCAATTTCCAGAAGTCAGCTGGAAGTTTTCAGAGATGCAGCTAAAACAGATAGTGATCTATTAAATAATTATAGACATGTTCAATGTATTAAGGAAAGAGAAATATTTTATGTTACACGATAGACTTCATATATTATCTAATTTAAATTTACCTAGTACAAGGTTACCATTAAAAGATGGAACTTAATTTATACATGTAGGAAAGCTCAGTTTTAATTAGAGATTGCTCAAATGGCGCAGTCGGTAGTGCAACCAACTAATAGCTGAGACTGAATTTTTATGTCTTTCCTTAACATTTAATAGTAAATTTAACTTTTATAATTTATCTTACCTATATATCCTTATTTATATATGTAATTGAGAAGTTGCATGTTTCACGTATTGTTTATGTAATAAAGATCTTTATTTAAGACTATTTTTAATTATTTCATTAAAACAAGGAAGAAAATTCGTAATAACACCGAAATTCTATCGTATTTCTTACAAGAATGGTATTTCAGGTATCCAACTCCAATTTTTATTAAATTGGGATATATTGTACACAACTAAAATACAAGAGACCCATACTTTTTTATTTGCTCTTAAACGGTTTTATGAGGTAAAAGCCGTCCTCAAAGTTAAACCTGTACGTAACTATTTCGGCGGCTTCACATAGAAGCAGTAAACCGATTTGAATGAAACAAATGTTAAAATAACTGCATTCATGCTCAATGAAAGCTTAATTTTTTCAACACTCAACTTATTTGAACATTTAAACGATCCAATTTATTTCTTTTAATTTCAACATAAAATGGTTTCAAGCGGCATACAAATTTTTGTCATGTTATACGTATATCAATAGAACCAATTATGGAGGAGTAAACAACCCCCTTAATTCAACGTGTTAATATTGATCTATAAACAGCATCAAGTTATAATACTCCATAAGATAAGAAAAAAAGTTGAATAGATAAGGTTTCAAAGACGAATACTTATTAAGATTATAAGTCCTTAAATATGGTTAATTTGTAAGCGTTTTTCCACTGTTATGCAATAATATTGTTTATGTTATATAAAATATATTTCAACGCAAATTACTGGCAGAGTCATCTATTTGTTTTATTTATTTTGTATTATTTTATTTTAATTATATTTCAACGCATTGACACAATTTTACGTTAAAAGGTGTGGTGTCGAAATAATCCAATATATGTAAGTGAATAATATTAGTAAGTCAACCTATAACTCTACTATCTTTGCATATAATGCAATATAATGTATGTATGTACATTAGAATATAGTATCCAAAATAATATATTTGTTCAATAGTGTGCTGTTAAGCATAAACTTATTGTCCATGTAACACATATTGTAAATGTAAAAATACAGACATTAGTGTATTAAGGCAGTCATATTTGGTTTTAGCCTAATATTAATTCATTTATAAAGTGGGTGAGCATTTTTTTATAATAATTATGAATGATACAATATATTTGTTGTTCTCAAAGAAAAACTGATCTAAGTTAAATTAAGCTTGTAAAGAAATAAATTTTAATCTATTCTGTCGCAAATAAATCACAAAACAATATACTAATTTGTTATAGAAATAAAAATTAAGATTAAATCAATGATTGTTATTAACCTTTTACTTGTTGAATTTCAAATATTAAATATACAGGAAACTTCAATGAACTATAGGGAATTGAAGAAACAGGGCATATCGAAACAATTTTATTAGATGCAATAGACAAATTTAATGGATTTGAAATTATATGTGAAGAATCATTAAATTTTCAGGAGCGTTATAAAGATATTATTCAACAAATAATAGAAGATGACATTTTCCATATATTCCATCTCCGACCGAATTGCCACCAAAACAATGTACGGGAGATGCAGAAATCTTACCCTCCAAATATAAATCAAGAGCTGTTAAATACTGCAGAAAAATTTTGAATCATCAATTGACACTAGCTTGATTGTTCATAACACCGACCTACCCAAATGGGCTTTGCAAGCTCAAAAGAAATTGACTGTAGATTTTAGATTGCTACTTCAAAAATGTGGTTAACAAGATTTAAACATGCACATAGAATAATGTCTCAAAAAATTGATAAATGTATTACAAAAAAAACTTTGAAAAATGACTACTTACAATAGCAGGTATAAGCGTTTATTGATTACAGTACGTATACAATTCAGATCATGCATTCTGGAAGAACATTGGATATTAAAGGAGAAAAGGAAGTGCAATGCCTTGCCCAATCGGTTTCATATACAACTCATAGTTCTACAGTGCAAATATTAAGATCAGTTGAAGAAAAACTTCTTTTGCCTTTATTTCTAGTTTTAAAAGAATTGATTGGAAAATTTGAACCTATAGCAGAAGATAACCTATTTAAACTAATTAATGTTTATTAATCGGAAAAACTTACTTCAGCTATTGATGTGACTGCATATTGTAAATGTTTAAAAATTTATTTTATTTCTAAATCACTTTCGCACATGGTTGGAGGAAATACATTTGCTTAATTTAGGAATAACAAGTGTTTTATTACCTAATTCCTGGAGTAGCTAATCTCCGCAAGTGCGAGGAGTGTTCATAGAAGCACATTTAATGGCTGCAAAGAATTTTTTATTTAACGATATTAAAAGACGGCCCCATTAAGATTAAGGCATTAGTTCCACTGTTACACTAATTTGTAGATTCCTTGCCGTTTGCGGAATAATCCCTAAACAGCAAGCTGTACCTCAGCGTCCAATTTGAATCGCTTCCCTTTTATGGCTCTTTAATTGGCCAAAAATGTGGTAATAGCACGGGCAAAAGACGGAGCTATAAGGTCAATGGTGTAAGACTTCCAACTTCACACGAGCAAGCAGATCCTGAATCTCCTAGACTACTTGGAGTTGAATATTATCATGCAGAATAATGACATCGTTTTTGAGCTTCACGGGACGTTTATTCTTGATGCTGACCTGTAAGCGTTTTAAGGTGTCTGCATATCAGTCAGCGTTGATACTGACTAGGAGCAACATTTCCTGCTCATCAAAGCATCGGTCGCTATTATTTTTCCTGCCAAAGACTGGGACCGAAAATGTTTTGCCTTCAGAGAATATGTATGCTTCCCCTGCATCCTCTGACTTATCACTGATAACAATCTGACGCAGAAAGGCATTACCTTTGTTATTGATGGTGCATTAAATGCCCCAATGATAAATCCAAACACAAAGTTTTATGCTCACATGTACTTTGCAATAGTCAAGACTATGAATGACGGAATGAACACTTCCCACACTGATGCGCAGCACTTGAGAAAGTTCTCTAACTTTGATGCGCCTATTTGCGCGTAAAACATTTTCCGGCAGCCATACATTTTCATCTGATGATGCAACACGTGCAGGTCTCTCACGGGGCAAATCTTTAGTGGATTCTCTGTCTTGTCAAAATTCATTGCACCATCTAAACACTGGCGTTTGAAAATAAATATAGGTGCCTTGTGTAGCTTTCATTATAGTATAAATTTTCATTGGCTGATGCTTCTAAGCAGCCAAAAACTAAATAATAGCACGCAGAATATCTTTAGACGGGTTTTCTATCATAAATGCCATTTTTAACAAAATTACAACGCTAACAAAAGAGAAAACTGCGAAAATTTTTCATAGATACACGATTTATGGTTGCTTAGATCACTTCAGCATAATACCAACAGGAACAACGGGGAAAATACAACCTTTGGATATATATATAGTTTTAGGACTTGGTAAACCTTTATTCTAATGTTTTTCAGATGGCATACTATTGACGAATTCCGACATTAAGCTTGATTTAAGGAATAACATTATCAAATTACAATCTTTGGTTCACGATCAGCTAAAATTAAATCCTCAATATAGAATTAAGGGGTGGAAAGGACTTGGGAAACCTTTATTCAATGTTTTTCAGATGGCATACTATTGACGAATTCCGACATTAAGCTTGATTTAAGGAATAAAATTATCAAATTACAATCTTTGGTTCACGATCAGCTAAAATTAAATCCTCAATATAGAATTAAGGGGTGGAAAGGCCATTTAAAATTATTTCTTATGAAAATGTAGAAACACTTAAGCGTTATTTTAACTTGTTTTACAACATGTTTTTTTAACCAAATCGAGTTATAATAGGGGGAGTATTTGTCTATTTAAATTTTTATAAATTTATTACGAAACACTATCATAGGCGCATTTAAATAACACAATTATATGCGCGTGCGCATTAAATATAGGCGGAAGCTGTGCACAAAATAGGAAGACATGCTTAATTAGCATAAGAGAATGCGATGATGGTTTCTGTGTTGAAACGAGACATTGGTTGTTAATTTTTGTAACTCAATACAAGCGCACCAAATCATCTTGTATATCATACGTCTATAATGCATGTTTGCAAATATTTTTCTATTGGTCCAGATCATATCTGTATATATTTTGGCAAAAGCTCAGTTTCTGGACTAGTGATACAGATAATTATTTTTCCCACGACATGGTTGTCGCTCTCGGCTAACGCCTCGTTTTATATCTGTCATTTTCCGTACTTGTTTACTATAAAACTGAGCAAACGCTATTTTTAAAAATGTTTATTAAAATTAAGATAGCATGTAAATCCGCAGTTATTTTTAATTTTATTCTAAAACAAGGTTATGTTTCATAATAATGTTAATTTAAATCTAAGCCATTTCGTTAAAATCAGGCACTAAATTTTTATCTAGGAAGAATTTAGGCTTGAAATTCTATACCATAAAGATTTGATCTTAAAACTTCACCAAATCAGGATTAATGACGAGCTGTATTGACTTAAATAATCTTAAGCGCATTATGTGTATAAATCATTTCAACCTTAATTAGTGCAACTTCAAGTAAATGTCCGTAATGTAGATGTTGGATAATTTTCTAACAGGAGAAAAATGGAGTTAGTTCAGTACTAATGTACCAAGATGAAAAATATTTAACCCAATGCTTGAAAACTAATGTGTCAAAATCCTAAATTAGATAAGTTCGCCCGGCGCCACGATATGTCATAGGCTATTTATTACGTGGATGGCGATAATGTTTCCAAATTTTGGCCATGGTCAAAAACTCCGTGCTTTGGAAAATGAACTGAATCGAGAATTGATTTGAAAATTGTTATTGCTTTTACAATAACTTTTTTCAAGATTTCTGAGACTTTTCTCTAGGATTTGTTGTTGAACTACGATAACAACACTTGCTGTTTTTGAGTAAAGTAACTTCTGCTTACTGTTTTTGGTAAGAATTGGAGTTCACTATTCGGACTTAATATCAAATTTGGAACATAGGAAACATTGGCTTGTGAAATTTTACCAGCAATTTGTGCTGTTGTGCTTTCCATAAAAAGTGTCTAATTAGATTAACAATTAAATGGCAACATGGCTCGGGTAAGCATTAAAAATTTCTAAATATAATGAGTGTCATATTTACCTAATCAAAGTTACTTTGTTAAATACTACATATTCACTAAAATACAAGTACTGAATTATTAAATTCAAAGATAATTTTTAAATAATACCGTATACCGAATACTTGCTCGCATTCATATAATCTTGTTATGGTTTATCACACGTGTCCCTCTTTTTAAATTATAAATCATAAAATTCAAAATAGATAGAATGCGAACAGAGATGATAATTCGAATGGACAAATGGGGTAACAAATTTAGGTACTAACTTATAAAACAGAATTTATTATTAAAGTTAAAATACGAAAATTATTGTAATCGACACAAATAAATAAGAATTTGTATTATATCATTAAGTTCTCATTATACAATTAAAATTAGTAGCTAATCAAGTTTATCACAAAGATAAATTGATACATTTTAAATGTTTGCCGTAAAATTATAATGATGTCTTAAAAATTTGACGTAAGCGCGAGTTGCATGTTGTTTTACGTCAGATCGCCAAATTCTTTCAATATATTTTAATTTTAAGCTGATCATTGTTATGAATAAGTAAAATATACAGGTTACACATTATAACTTAGGTTATGAAAACCACGATACTGGAAAGAACGGCAAGTTTTACTTCTATGTGTGTATGCGAAAGGCTTTAACTTTGATTACGCACTGTACAAGTTTATTCCAAGTTAACGTCGAGCCACCTCATCTGAAGTTATCTTATAAGATAAATAAATATTAGTATCTTATTTTGAAACACCTAATAGTTATTTTCAAAGTGCAGGTATGCATTATTTTTATAGTAAAACATTAAAATATTTTAGAAAAATTCAATAAGTACAACTTTATGTTGGTCATATTTAAATCAGATTTTCAATTAACTCAGAATTAACTGGAACCATAAAGGACGGTCAAAAGGATTACTCGTTGAAACAAAATAGCATGGACAGGATTAGAATCGTTAGTATAGCTTCAACTTGAAAGGAAAAGATTAAAGTCAAAGAAATACTAATTAGTCGAACTATTAATTATTTTTATATACTTACCGTGCATATTTAAGCAGACAAATATTTTAAGTCCGTTACTGATTTACTTAATTAAACAGATTTACTTATTCCTTAAGGTAAGCTATATTTTTATTTACACCAATTACAAAAATTGTCATTGTTTCGATTTTGTACTCTTATTTTATTTTACTAAATTTTATTTTCGCATATACAATTTAAAATTTTAAATCAACAAATTTTCCGGGCAATTAAGTAAAATTTAGAACTATTGTATATGCATGTTTCAAGCTCTACGGTATATTACATATGCATATGGTAAATCCGTGATACGCCATATTGCAATAATTAAAAAGTTAAGAATATGTACCTAATGTTACAAAATGTTTGGAGATTTTGTAAAGTTCTACTACTCCAATACATAAATTATAATAAGAACCACTGATTTGCCTTGCTCACTCTAGATTTACAATCAGAAGTAATAAAGTCCAGGCACTCAACCAGCCAATACACGCCACATTTAATAATGACGTCATAAAAATGTTAAATTTATAGTACAAGAGTAAAAATTAACTGCAATAGTCAACGTTTATCATTGAACTGTAATTTAACTGGAAGGGAGCCGTAATATATACAATAAAACTGAGGCAAATTTAGGCATATAGGCAACCCGCAACTGTAAGTATTTCTGTTTCTTACTAACACATTATGTAGATAGGAAATATATATGTATCTTTATTGCAATTTTCTGCTTTTTTGCAAGAATAGAATTGAACTTATACGCTGACATTAACTAAAACAAAACTAACAAATTTATTAAAAAAGCGGCAAGGTTCAAAAGGATTATAAAATAAAAAGTTATATTTTATGGCCTCTTCAATTTGGATTAAACAAAAGCCGATCAATCTCTACAAGAAAAT
This sequence comes from Phrixothrix hirtus, assembly GCA_024586415.1. NCBI lineage: Eukaryota > Metazoa > Arthropoda > Insecta > Coleoptera > Phengodidae > Phrixothrix > Phrixothrix hirtus. Next base: position 4,083 of record JAHWXV010068582.1, on the reverse strand, counting down.
TAAAATAAAAATTTAAAGGTATTTTAGAAACGTTCATAATAAAATTAAAAATATATAACAATAGTAAGATTAATTTATATAGAATTTTAATTTTACATTACAAGAATTCTATAATAAAAATGTTTTTAATGAGTAGATGGCTTAATTAGGTTAATTCTTATCTTTATTAGAAGAAACTCTGAATTTATTTTGCTAAATGGCTTGTCACTGGCTGAATTAGCAATAACGTATGCGGCAAGTAAAATCACGAGTGTTCAACCACGACCAGCAAAACTACGGTGGAGCCAGGTGGGGTTCATCGGTAAAAGTGGACGCCACTGTTCTCAAGTCAATCACTGCTACTAGGTAATGTTTGTAGAAACACCCTGTGAGATGTTAAGACCTACCTTTGGAGTGGAGACAGGCACTCCTACGATAATGCAGATATGGGATAAAGCTGAAAGAAAATATGCTAAATGGTATGTGCTCACTATTTGTGACAGCTCCTGTATATTACAGAGTACTAACTTATTATAGAAATAGAGTGGAATCCCCCTTTTTGTAGTTTATTGATGCAGATCTACTTTTAACTATGAAGATAAAAAAACGAGAAATATGAGGCTTTTGGTACGGCCTGTATATTAAAAGTGATGTGAAGCATCTATAAAAATTTCAGTTCTAGTTGATGCTATACAAAAATTTAGGGTGTACTGTGCTGATGGTAAATAGTTCAAGAATAGATGTTAAATTCGACCACCCTGTAGACGGTTAGTAATTTAATTGTTAAAGAAAAAAATTGATATCACGAAAGTTTTAAGTTTGACTTGAAAACAAACGACTTATAATTTTCTTTTTGTTAACAAACTACTGGATCGGTCTTAAATTTATTGTACGCACACTGTATCCTAATAAGTTTAGGTAAGATTTACGTTGTTGAAATAAGAACACAGAAATTGAGTATAAAACATGTTATATAAATAACTTTTCCACTCTAACGCTTTAATATAACAAATCTGTGGATAAATAGCGATGGTTATGATATACCTTACATTCTATAAACAATATTAACATTCGTCAACATAACTGATCTTCGCATTTATTAAGTAAACAAAATCAACCAATAGGTCAGAAGAACTGATTTAAAATTGTTTAGGATAGCGAATCTTACTAGTATATACAAGTACAGTATAAAAGAAGCATACATTTCGTTGGTACCCCGTATGCTATTATTTCATTAAATAAACTAGATTCATATAATACAATAGTTAGGTTCATTAATAATGAGTTTTAACAAATCAAAACTTACTAGTTTAGATTTCTAAAATCCAGAATGTTCATTGAACCATTGAATAATGAGAGTTCGTAATTCATTTGTTTCATACAACAAACATATCGGGAAATCAAGCTCCCTCTATTACTTGATCTTAACCAAAAACTAGATTTGTTCTACACCGGTAGCAAATTATTGGCACATAAGGAAAGATAGTATAACACCCTTTTTAGATATGAAATAATATAGGTATCACTTAAAGTTAAGGTGGTTCTTATTTGCCTTTTTAAAGCGGAAATCGTCTTATTGTCCAATTAGATTAATGACTCTGCGGGTGGATATCAAAGGAAAATTAGTTTGGAAATTTCAACTCGACATCTAGGCTTCGTGGAAACCTTAGAATCTCAACAAGGACAGTTTTGATTAGCTAAAATAAAGACAAACGCCACGTCCTAAATAAACTACTGCGTGTCACCACCTATTTGCAATTATCTGCTTGATTACTATCTTAATTTTCTTACGCGACTCACGAATTTCTTTCTCCATGACCTAATACTTATGTCATCCCTTGCTTGTGTCACATTATTTTCATAGCAGCACAAATAGTTACTTGACAAAATTTCAATGTTGCGATGTACATTAATTAATTTATATACTTATTCCTGTTCTTTTACTGAACAAGATATAACCTTCGATTGCCTTTCGCACGTGTGTTTATGTGTTTTAGCGGCGTTAATTTCCTTGCTTTGTAATTCTAAATAATTTTACTGATTAATTTTATACTTTGTTACAATTTAAAATTTTCAGTTGTCAATTTTGGTTGTCGATTTTTCACTCGTCTCATACATATCTTTTAGTGACGCGTTATTGACCGTCGCCGACAGATCGATCTACGGGTGTGGTCGAAGTAGTCGCTAAATCTTCGCATGTGCTTTGAGGCCATTCCTTTCCATTTTTTAATTTGAAATGGCATTAACAAGAGCTTTATAAACAGCCAACATTTTTGTGCTTCGTAATGTCATCTAAGGTAACCTCTATTGTTTTTACATTTCATTTTGTTAAACTTTCTGTAACGCCTGTAGAAAGTTTCGTGATTTTGAAGGTCGTGGCATTGATGCCTTGCCCTACATTTGTGCCTAAAGGAGTACCCATCTGAACTAGTTTGTATTCCAGGTAATTAATTCTTATATTCGTTGAACATAGCTAATTTGCAGTTTCTCTATTTTAGATTGGCATTGACCCTCAGGTTTTTATTTGCTTTGAGAATGGCATACTTTCTAATAAAGCTATACTTTAAAAACTAAATATCCAATCCTAAGTTCTTATAATAAATGTCCTATGTCAATTACTGGACTCATTTATGCAGATTCATAAAGAATTTTCTGGAAGCCAGGTTAAAGTAATTTGTGAAGGCAACCTGCAACCAAAAGTGCTTTGTAGTATGCAAGCACTGTAAACTCTAGAAGCTGTTAAAGATAAGTATTAGCATTAGCCCGACAATCTACAATTTGTATAAAACTAATATGTATCATTTATTTGTTTTTGCTGGTATAAATTAAAACCTTGTTGATAGTTAGTTGTTTATTTTGTATGAAGCAAGAGATTTTACCGTACTTAATTAAGCTGACTGTGGCTAGCAGGCATAGTAACTTATTTTCAATGCTACATTTAATAAAATTTCTAAAACAATTATACAAAATATTATACGAGGTGTTTTCAATAGATTCCTTTTCTAATTTACTTTAGATTATAAAACTGACTTTTTAGATTGCTTTAATTAATTATTTCCTTACTAAAATTATTTGAATAACTAATGTATATGGTAGTGCATACTTATTAAGCAATATTTTATTAATTACTTTAAAATATAGCAAGAGCTGGTAGGCCATTTTGTCAGGTTTTTTTGTATTGCCTGGTAAGCTTATGAATTATCATGATATTTGCACTAATAAAATTCAAATACATACATATATAAATATTGCATGTACTTATTGATATTAGTAAAATTACTTTTATTTATAAAACTGTTTTATTTATTTATTACAAAATTCAAGATATTACAAAATTTAAAAAATAGCTAGATTTAAATTGCAATTAACAATTTTTAAATAAAATTAGTTTTAACATTTTTGCCAATAACAACACTTTTTAATATACAGTCTTAAAATATGTTAAATTAATAACTCAGTAACGGATATAAAGTATTTAAATCAATAATAAAATATAATAGACTTTATCTTAACAAAAATAATACACAAATAAACATATAATATTGCAGGTAATTGTTTAAACGTAGAAATGTTAAATAGATGATAAAAAATAATAAAATAAAAATTAACTTCAAATTTGCTGTTTATCGGTATATGTAAAACAAATATTGTAAACCATCATATCCGTTTGTTTATGTACGAGTCCCTAACCAGCCTATCCTTTTGTTTATGAACGAGTACCTTTCAGTTATGTAAGTATACAATTCACTGACGGTTATGCAACCAAACAGTCGTTCTACTAAGGACATATCAACATCCTACGTAAATAACTTGACATACTAATCAGTATGGCCAATGTTCTAAAATAAAATATATGAAATTCTAATTACTACAAAGCATATTTTAGGATAATCTGATTACAAATACAAGTGATGGTCTTATAATAACTGAAAATCATAAAATTCTCGCATATTAGCATCTGTTGATACTGTTGAGGTTTGAGTTAATAAATTGAGTGGTTATTTCATGTGACGCAGTAACAGAAATACAGACCAAGTCCAGTTACACCATTTCTGTTAAATTATTCTTAAATTAGGTATTCCTTACTTATCATTGAATGATATT
>JAHWXV010068576.1:0-19044 GCA_024586415.1 Phrixothrix hirtus | reverse complement strand
TAATCTACTTGTAAAAACCAATTGTATCTCTGTTTAATTTATTATTTGTAAATAAATAATAGTTTTTAAAAACGACTTCTCGTTGTAGTGAAACTTAAGTTATATATATATACAAACATACATGTAACGATGCAAGGTTACAAGCTGCACCCTTTCTCTTACTACATTGGTAGCATGTTTAGAAACTTTCTAACACCACATCTGGGCCTCCGCGGTAATTGGCCTCGCCAACAGTATTGTTGTTGAAGAACGGAAATAAATTTTTCAATGAGCTTCTTCTAATTCAATGCGGTCTAAACGGCAACCGACCATTGAATCCGGTAATAAAGTAATAGGTTTTTATGCGGTCAACAACATGGACTCTCACCTTTTGTGCTGTTAGAAAATATTATAACATCAGGGTTTAGGGCACTGGATTCTGGATTGATTATATTACTAGTGTTGAAAGTTGAAATCATACGTACAGTCTTGTTTTTTTGGAATGTATAAGAGAATAAGGCATTGATTATTACCTGTACCAAATGAAAACGTAGTACTATTGACAGGTTTATTACGAGTCTCCGTCAGTTCTGTGAGAATTTTGCGCTTACTTTTACGTATTATGCCTACGTACGTTAGCTTATGATTCATGTAAAGATCGTTAGCCAGAGACAGAAGTAAAATAATTATCTACCGTTACGTTTCTTCCTAATTGATCAATCCATTTTGAGTGTCCTTACGACTCTTGATGCATGGTTTGGGATTTGATACGATCCTTGTGATTGGTTACCGCAATAGATCTCCGTATTGTGTACAAAGAAGCTCTTTGCATCAAGAACTGCGTAGATTTTCAGTCTTTATTTCGCAGGATTGTTTTGTATATACTAGCGAAAACGGTATTTTCCGAGGAATGCTTCCAGCATCTTATTCATTGTTAATTATTGATTTGGGTTGTAACTACATGCGCATTTTCCCACAAAAACTTCAAAAATTGTCGGGATAGATCCTATATTATCTACACATGAACGTTCTTTCCTGCTCTAGTTGTCATTGAATTTGACAGCACGTACAAGAATATCAAATCATTTTTGTGGTATTGTGGCTATAAAATATTTTGGGTCAGCTTCATCCCTAGCCCACAATTCGCTACTGTTGCGGTCTCTTTTTACACCAACTAAATATAGCAATTCAATGAAAGCCGCATTATTTCAGAGTCAGTTGGTTCGCAATCTCGAGGGCATGCATATGTTTGTCAAATTTGGTCAAGTTTTTGATTAGAGAAACGAACAATTTCACTCATAATGGCAACCGGAAAAAATATTTTCCGACATTCGATATTTTTTGCGCCTCTAGCTTTACTCCAGAAAGTTTAGAAGTTATATTCTGAGCCATTGTTTTTGAGATAACCCCTGAATGACGATTGGTAATGTTTTGGCGCGAGTGTTTTGGCCAAGCGTTTTGGTGCCATTACATATTTAATGTAAGATATCAAAATAAAATACAAAATACGTTTATTATGTACATAAAAAATACATATCGTCAATATTACTATATATTCAATTCCTTAATTAAAGTTAGAGGCATTAATTCTCAAGTATTCTACTACATTTCGATTTAGATAATAGTTTACTATAGTTTTTATTCGTTTATTGGCGTTTCCGTATTTTTCCAATTTTAGAGAAGACTCATGACCAGCAACTATGTTTTTCAGCCGTCTTCAAAGCATCGGTTGTCTTGCATATGCTTGGACGATCCACTGAAAAGTCTACCTGAAGTCATCTGCGAGCTGTCTCGGCATGACTATTTATTCTATCGTCGTCTCTTAATACTTGATCATAAAAAACAGACCATACTTAGTGAATGAACACCGGTGGTCGGCTTCCGGTTCTCCCTATATTTTCTCTACCGATATAATTATCTTCAAACCACTGTAGCATTTGTATGTAACACTTTAGTGAGTTCTTCAGCTAGAGCATCTACTGCAGTATGTACTTCGTTAATAGGTACAAATACAAGCGATGCTATTATTTTTGCATTTAAAGCAACATCTGTATCGTTATTGCAACTATGGTTGGGACCTTTCTCTCCAATGGGTATTTTCATACTTTTGCATAAATAAAAAAACATCCACATATGTTTTTATTTGGATATATAGTTTGAATGGTACTAATAATTGCCAATTCATGATCACAGGATACGAAATAAGGCTCCAGTTGAAGCTAAATTCGTCCACTAAAAGAAAAACCCATTGATAGGTTTCCTGTTGCTTATTTGGCAGGAGAGCATATATTTCTGGATGAACACCGCCGTTTTTTTCTACCAAAATCGCAAATACTTGTAAAAATAAAGGAGGAGAAATTTTAAACGTTCCGTAAATGAACCACTTTTGGCATTCTCTCAACAACATTACACGCTACTGTCGAACAAACATTCAAATTCGATTACGTCCTGGACCGGTGTCGCCTAACAAACATTTTTTTTATACCTTGTGAATTTACGTATATTTTGTAGTTCTCAGGAATTACAGGTTCATCCAGAGTTAGTGCATTTGCAGACACTGCGGTTCATTCTCTTTTTTTCTTCCGAATTATTTGTTTAATGTTTGCGTATTTAGGAAATATTCCTTTTACTGCTTCCAACAAATCACCGACACATTGGTTAACAAACTGAGATATACTCTCGCAGGTAGACTCCACTATCTTCTTAATTGTAGCAAGAGCTTTGCCGGCTTCAACTTTCACAGCCGAGGTATCGTGTGAATGCTTGCGAAGTAATTTTACTGCATGTTTTTCGACTGTGTGAATCCCTGCTTTAGACGTGTTATTATCTTCATACCTCCAAAATCGTTTTTGTCCAACAAAACGTTCAGGATCAAAGGTGAACAAGATGCAACCGTGAAAAAAATTTTCTTTTCGACGTTTAGAAGGAATACCGCTTATTTCACAACGACCGACCGTACAATAACCCCAGGCACCCCTAAATAGGTGAAACTAGGTACTAATTATATTTTTCTCATTTATCCACCATTAAGCTGTAGACGTAATTATCCATAATAGGTTCCTAATTAAAATGTAAAGATTTTGAATATACAATAATAAAAAGTTTAGGCTGATTAGTTAATTGCAGTAGAAATCATAGACACTTTTCCCAATTACAACAACAGCATAAAATAGAAAGTTATAATTGTCAGTTTCGCAATATTGGTATTTTATTGAACTTTTTTATTAGTTTCATATGCGTACGTGAAATTTCGGGTAAATACGAGTATTAGGTTTTCTAACTTGCGCCAATGTAATCGCGTCAAAAAAATTGTATGCCAAAACCGGCTGCGCCAAAACGGTTACACCAAAACCAATTCCTCCGCCTGAATGATCCTTTAATCACTGCGTACCGTCCTTCCAAGTAAATATAGGTAGTTTTTCGAAAGTTTTTGTAGGATTTCTGTAGATAAATCTTGTGCGTCTTCAGTAGCTGCTCGATACGTTGTCAGAAGAATCTTTAGTATCTGTGTTGTAAGAAATAATGTTCAGTTAATGCGTTGTCAACATCTAAATTAAAATTTTAGCCTGTTGTAGACTCCTCATACCATTCAAGTCATTTTGCTTCATTCCGCTTTGATACCATAGCTTTCTATGTGAGAATTCCACCTGCATATAAAATATAACAGTAAAATACAACATGAAATATTACCTGTATCAATGATACCTATATCAAAAATCAACTTGGGCGACATGTGGCGTCGATAGAAATTGTCTAAGACTAAGGATTACAATGAGCACACGTTAATGGTCGCCCGTTAGATAAATACCAACAATCATTGTTGGAGGCTAGATGCGTTATCCCCACCCAGCCAACTTTGGATGGGGGAAGGGGGGACCTAGCCTAAGGTATTTGTAGAATTTTAGGGCACTAAAATAGAAATTTAAAAAGTCTGAAGTAAGAAATAAATTGTTAGAATTTCTTTAACACCGCGACTAAGGGGTTAAAAAAGAATCATGCAACGGTATTACACTAATAACAGTTTCATATCAGTAGTAGAATAATATCTTTAATAGAATATTAATAAGGCCATAGCAGTGACGTTACAACAGCCAGCGAGCCGCTACAGCCCGGTTTCTCTTCTCGTATGGATTCGGATAAATGCAATAATTTTGTATTTGGGTAATATCGTAAATAATTAATCGCAACACATTTTAGAAATTTAAAAGAATAGTATATTGTATACCAAGGGACTAAAGTGCTTCTTGTAATTCCTAGAGAAATAATCTCTTGAGGGATTAAAAAGCATTTTTAGTCCCAAGGTGTATACATTATTTTTTGCACTTTCGAAAAATTTGAAATCAAAGCGGCTGAAGAAAGTAAAATTGGATGACTTTGACGTTGAAAGATCGCTCGATTTATTAAAGCATGCTTCACGTAAAATACTGTTTGAGTTTAATTTACGAAGCGCTATAGAAACGCTTTTGATTGGTTATTTTTTGTTATTGCCATGGTGAGCGGGATTCAATTTACTTTATCTCCCTTGGGACTAAAGTAAAATTTTAGTTCCTTGAAATTAAAAGTGTCACTTTAGTCATGGAAACAAGTGGCATTTCAGTCCCGAAAATGCAAAAAGTCACCTATTGCCTTTATATTAAATGTCGTACTTTCAAAATATATAATTACTTAGATATTTAAATTTGAAGTTGCGAATGAAAATTCTACGCAGAATCCAAATATAAAACTAAACTTTATTATATTTAAATAAAATAAGACAACTTTTGTGATTTGACATAAACTTTAAAATATTTTTTGTATTAAACGTATCTAGAAACTATGTTATCTGACTGACGATCTTGGCTATATGATGTTGATATAAATTTAAACCTTGAAATAGGTAAGATGTCAAATTTAAATTTCATAAAATACTTAGATTAACAGCGGTAGTATCGAAATTGATAGAAATTTCAGCGCTCTTTGGTCAAAAACAAAAATGATTAAAAATAAAGTACAGTATGGACTAATTTCTATAATTATTACTTTATGTAAGAAAAGCGAGATTAAAAGGATGCCATTTTATACAAAGATAAAATATGATGTATGGCAATTCTGATGTAGACATTATGGTAACACTGTAAATTAATGTGACATATAAAAGGGAAGTTACACTCAGTTTAAATTTAATTTGGGATAACTACTCTCATTTGCATCTGATTTAAAACACTAGACAGGCCTAAACTCTAATATACTTTACTTTCCAGTAGCTCCATTGTGAAGTGCGTCCTTTCGAAATACAGCATTATTTAGTTAAAAATTCAAAATTCAATTCGCAGAATTTTAATTGAAAAGCAAATTGATAGTAGTTGTTACCGTTTAAATTGAAGTTGACTGTACGTATATCTAGAGCGGTGCTTTTGATTTAAATTAGCCCAAGTTTATAACAAAAAACATTCAGCTATAAGTTAGAAGAGCAGTAAGTGAAGTTGCAAAATTTAAAATCAATTAAGAAGAAGCATATGTTTATATAATACATTTCGTTAGAAATAATTAGTATAGAATGAAATTAAGAAAAATTCAGAATATAGGGAACGTAATGTAAAGCAGAAATTAACTTAAAATGATATAATAATGAAATGTAAGGTAAAGTTAGTGTACATTTGAAATTTTGGATAAGGAATTTTAATCAGCACTACAACTGTGAATAATGACCAATGATCCAAATTTTAGAAACTCCAACTTGAAGGTATGTGACTTCGAATGACTTTATTACAGATCACTATATAAACGAATCAATTTTATTCAAACATTAATCAATCGCTTGGCTGATACGAACAAAACCAAATCTAAATAAATTCAGGCCTATAACTAGTATGATTTGGCTTAGATAAAGGCCACTGCATTTCAATATATCTTTTTCGCAGCTTAGGCTGTAACTCGTTAGTTACAGTTACCTACATACTATATAGAAGTCGCGCAAATACAAAATGATTAACTAAAACAAATATCCTTCTTAATACCACCCGTGTGCTTCGTGATATATTTCCGTATTAATTTTTTTTAGGGGCGTTCTAGGACAAATCCCACATTTCCAGGCGCCGAAATTTACATATGAGATTGCTAACACTACATAATTTGTAATAATTTTATATTTAATAAATTGTAACAAAGCATTCATTTATGAAATGTCTTAAAATTCAAACTAAATTTGAATAGACGATGAAAATGTTACACAAAATTATGAATCGAAAGAAACATTTAATTTAAATGTACTTGTGCCAACATTGTCTTGTAAAATAAGTTACAATACTTAATTTTCTACGCAAAAATTGAATTAATAGTTCAAGGTAATATGCAGTGGCGTACTTTTACTTAAAGTTGACTGAAACGGCATATCATTATTCTTTAAAGAAGAAAATATTGTTTCTAGGCAAGTCTATAGTGGCTGTGGAAATCTCTGATATTTTTGTATTATTGCTATATATGGCTACTTGTATAGATTTGCTTTTATTTATTTCAGTTTTCCGCTGTTTTGGCAATTCTTGTAGTTTGCTTAAATTGTTTTGTAAATTATTGCATTCTATTTTTGGGGTTTGACACCTGGTAATAATGGAAATATATCAATCGTGGTATTGGGATTAAAGCCACTCGGCTGAAAATACGTCAGAGTTTTGTCTACTAAGTAGATTAAAATTCTAAATGTTTAGATTCTATAGAAAAAATGTTCAAGAGTATGGCTATCTTCATCCTGACTTTAATTCTAGGCGCGTTGTTCCTTTTAGTCTGCATCTTATTAATGTTTTGGCGTTTGCATTAAAAATCAGTTCTTTCATCGTATCAGTTATTTCTCGTTTTTATACTCGCACGTCACATTTCTATGACAAACGTTTACTATCAGATTAATAAGTGACTTAATTCTGCACTATGCTGTGAGCACCGATAAGAAGCCACAACAAGTTGTATACGTTGGTAGTACTTTCTTTCGATCAAAGGTAGGCTGCCGAGATTTTCCTTCATACCTTTAGAAATGGTCGTAAATAGTTTTCCTTTATTTGCTTTGGTGGACGAAGATAGAGATATGGAAACTCTTTTTGCTCTTTGCTTGGTTGGCTTCAATCTCTGTAGTCATTCCGCAGTGTCTTAGAAGTTAATCGAAGGTGAAGATGTTCTAATTCGTACAAGGAACGTTTAATGTGCAAACATCATATTGACAAGAGTTTACAATTTTACTTTATCCTAGAAGAACGTAAATTTGTAAGTTTCCCTTGACTGAAAAGTTATCGACTTCGATCATAAATTCATGTCATTTGTGGTCAAAGATAAATATAGCAGTCAATCTTATAATGTCACATAAATAACTGCTCCCAGCAACACAGGGTAGTAGAATGGCAAACTCGTAACATTTAACGAAAAACTGGATAACTCAATTTAGGCGTGTGTAATTCTTCAATATTGTTTGCTTTGTAGCTGAGACTTCAGGATACAGAAATTCCCTTAGCACTCTTGAACTAAAACTGTTATATAGTCATTTCGCCATACCTACCAGAATTTTGCTGAATCTAGAGAAGGGATTTTTAACGTTCAAAACATCACATTGATACGGGACTTACGATCTTACTTCCTTATCCGAAAAGAAGGCATGGTTTTGTATTTTTCTCTGCTGAAAAATTCACCAATCTCGACGGGGTTTGAATCTGCGTCCCTTAGATGTAGAGGCAAACATGCCAATCACTACACCAATCGAGGCTGATACCTTTAATATTGATATACCATTAACCAGCCATTTGCAAAATGGACCGATATTTCGAACTTAAAGGCAATAGCAACAAGTAATAGGAATTCTAGGTCTCAAAATTGTCAACATTGTCATATAACTACCTACTTTCAAATTTATTTGCTGTACTGTTGAAATTCGCCATAATATTGTACGATATATACAATAGAAAGTTTACATTTCATTACCTTACTGCGCAATGGCAACAAATCTAAGGGATGTGGTGAGTAGATCAATCGATTTGCTGGCTTGTATGAATTCAGTAGGTATAAAGCATTTCTCGGGAGAGGACCGTACGTTCTGTATGCGAGAATATTACAAAAACGATGATTCAGCGACTAGAGCACCGAGAAACTTCTACAGTTATCATGGCTTGTGTAATGCAAAAAATGCATCAAGTGTTCCCCTCATTCAGAAATAGGTCGTAAAATTTGAAGAGACTGGTTCAATAGCGAACAAACTCAAATCTGGATAACCAAGGTCAGCAATAACAGACGAATCAGTAGAAATTGTAAATCAGTCTGCAGCGCACAAGTGTTTTAAATGAGCATTGAGCATCACTACACTGAATTTTGCAGAAAGGTCTCAAACTACACCCCTACAAAATCCAATTGATGGAAAAATTAGAAACCTAGGATTCTGATCTTAGGCTTGAATTCGTTAATCAAGTAAATGAGTGCTTTTCAACATTTAACATCTTGTTTTCGAATGAGACTCATCTTCACTTCGATCGATATGTGAACAGGTAGAATTGCCGTTGAAGGATTGCAACCAATCCGAAACGTAAGCATCAAAAACCCGTATATTTGCCTAAAGTGACTATATGGACAGCAATGTCGGCACGAGTATTCATCGGCCCCTATTTTTCGAAGATGACAGAGGACGCGCAGTTACAATGAATTCAAAATGTTATGTGGGGATGCGGGATGACTTGCTGGTACCTGAATTGCAAAATTTTCATGGGTATAACCAGAGCCGGAGCCAAGTCACTCATCTCCAATACGTCTTTACCACGAGTTCGTGAAACTTTCCCTCGCAAAGTGATCTCTAGGAGAGGTAGCATCGATTGACCCCCACGCAGCCTGTACTTGAGCAGTTTAAATTTTTTCTTATGAAGATATCTCAAATACAAAGTGTACGTCACTAATGCGACATCACTGACGTAATTGAGAGAAAACATCCGTTACGAAATAGCAGCCATACCGGAGTCTACATGCCGAGCCGTCATGAGAAATTTTGCTGTTCGTTTAATGAGTGCCGTGAGCGTGATGGTTGTTTACATTTAGATAACATTATTTTTAAGAAGTAAACTCCTAAACTATGTATCTTAAAAATTAATAAATGTTTTTTCAACAGACGTAATCCTTTCTTTTATATTGATACATCAAATATAAATTTTCTTTGAGACACCTTGTATAACTTATACAAATTTATCTGAACCTAATCACTATGAAACATCAGTTAACTAAAACGATTAGTAAAACATAAATTTTACAAACAAATTCCTCTTAGGAAATTTTGTGTTTTATTTTGAATTTTTGTCTCACATATTCATTTTTGTGGATTATTCCCGTTTAGTGCCACTCGTAGAAGACTTTCTTCGCCTTTAATATTTCCTGTCATCCCTCTGGTTACAAATGATGCTCTAATTTATTCATTAATCGTTCCTAACAGTCTTGGATTGATGTGCCATTCTTTTATTAAATTTCGGGAGCAATCCAGAAACAGCTATAGTTAAGGATGCAGTTGGCCACAAGTGCTTCTACCAAGTAATTCATTAAACAATTCTATCGTAAAAGTACTTTTGGTCCAAACAACGAACGCTTTCGTAGTGCAGATTCCGAAATAATTACGGTTACCATATGTGAAAGGATTATTAAATCGCCAGAAATCAACTATTCGTCAAACTCGTTATCTTACTGAGAAATTTATTTCAAAGGTCTTTAATATAGCACATAGTTCAGATATCGCTGTTTACGTTCGAAAACAACATAAGCTAAAATAATTCATTTTGTCACATTTATGTATAGGTGTCACTTCGTCTTTGGATCAATTAGAGAATCATTTACACTTGAGAGAATACTACGCAAACTACTATATAATATTAGTATTATATAGTATATAGTATTTGGCACAATTAGGAATAGTTCTACGATATTCAATTTTACACAAAAACATATTATTGATGATTATATTACGAGGATCGTCCAAGTCCAAGTCCAAGTAAAGAAAGTTTGCGCATCACACGCGACGCCAATCCTCCATCACCGTCATTTAATGTGCGCCAGACAGCTCGGGGACCGTCTCAGTGTAAGCCGAATTTCTTTGCGGTGAGGCTACGCCTGTATGCCTTGCGATCACTCAAAATTGCTATGTCAATAGAAAATCCCACCAAATGTAAGGTGTGTAATGTCATTCGCTTTCTGAATGCACAAAATGTTCGGCCTATCGAAATCTATAGGCAAATTAAGCAAGTTTATGATGAAAATGTAATGAATGAGTCTTCAGTGAGTTAATGGTGCATAATGGTTAACCAAGGAAGAACCAGTGTGCACGATGAAGAACGGAGTGGAGGGCCATCACTCGTTACTGACTAATTGAAAGTCAAAGTTGAAGAAAAACTTCAGGAAAACCGGCGTTTCACTTTGAACGTGTTACACGAATTTTCTTACAAATTTCACGATCTCCGCTACATCAAATACTGACAGAGCACCTGGGCTATAAAAAGTTTGTGCTCGTTGAGTGCCTAATCTGTTAATGGGTGTCAACAAATGAAACGGATGGGAGCAGTCCTTGAATTTTTGACTCAATACGAAAACGGCGGTGACATAATTCTTGCCCCGCATTGTAACGGGAGATGAAACTTGGGTTTGTTACAAAGCGCTCGAAACTAAGCGTAAATCTATGGAACGGAATCACTCGAACTCACCCTCAAGATCTACAAAAGAAAAGCCAAATGTTGTAACTCGAAAATTGATGGCAACGGGACCGAAATGGTTTAATCCTATGGAGTTCATGCCAAGAGGTCAAACAAAGCTTCAGCAGCCTACATTGAAATCCGGAACGCTTTCGGCCAGTCATTCAAAACAAAGCGCGCGTAATGTCGTCAAAGATGGTTTTGATCCACGACAATGCTCAACCTCACACCAGTGCACAAACACAGGAACAACTCAAAAGCTTTTGTGGGAAATTTTTCGGGCAGATCTTTATAGCCCTGACTTAGCATCAAGTGATTTCTATTTGTTTCCAAAATTGAAGGAATTTTTAGGCGGAAAACGGTTTAACAACGCCGAATACCTCAAAAAAGCTGTAACATCATGTTTCCGATCTTTCGCAGCTGAAGAATACAACATCGATATCGAAAAACTAGTTACACAATACAAGTGGCTTGACAGTTACGGTAACTACATCAAAAAATAGATTAAGCTGCCGTGATGTTGTAAATACAGTTTTGTGACGGTATCCTTTGTTTTTTCTTAGTTATAGAAAAACGTTTTTTACTTTCTGGACGAGCCTGGTACATTTTAAATAGAAGGTAAAAGAATGTTAAGTCATGATTTGCTACTATATGAATTTGCTTTGTTATTATAGTGCCTAATTAGTTATTTAATTTGTTGGCCTACCTTAATATGTTATATTTTCAGTATTAAGTGGTTTAACAACTTGCTCTGTTATGTTTGAGTAATTTTTATTGTGTATGTCAATGTAGTAAAAAGGTATGTTTATTGAATATTCACGTTTAACGCAAGGAATTGACAACGAATTACGTTCAGTGTGATGATACGATATGACAATATTTCCGCGTTCTATTTGTTTTTTCAGTTTATGCGGTTTATGTACTTTATGAGCTTTTATAAACATTTAATTGATTTGTATAAATGAACGTGTACAGTTATATTGTGGTGCTTGTCGTAGGTTCATTTACTTTATGGTTTTACAATTTATACAATTACTTGGTAGTTTTATTAATAAAAGATTAAATTAAAAAGTAATTCATTTAGTTAGGTCTATTATTTACAAATTTTTATTCGCTTGTACGCTAAGTTGCTTACTTACATATTCTACCAGTTAATTTTATTTTAAGCGAATTTCGTGTGCATCAGTTTCCTAAATTACTTAAATTACTTTTATTGCAAAAAGATTGAGTAATTGTAGATAACTTAATATGGTGTGCTTTAAAAGCTTAATCGTGGACATTATATGATTATGAGATATTTAATTACAGTGTACATACAAACTGCCGGTCAATAGAAGTTGAAAAGTGTTATTTGACTAATTTTTCTTAATCTACCGAGAAACAAATAACCACAATCAATTCGTAACAAAACTATGTCTGCCTACATCAAAAACAAATAACGTTTTTAATGAAATTCTCTTCTGAATGGAAAGTTACAAAAGAAATTAAAATTTGGAAATGAACGAAAAAATTAACATAAATTTTTTTTTTTACAAAAATAGAACAAACATAATAAGTTAGCGTGGTGATTTAATAGCGGGTTGGTCCCTCTCGTATGCGTTTCACAACTTGGCACCGCCTGAGCATATGGTGGATGAGGAAATTAACAGTTTTTTGGGGCATATTCTCCCGTTCTTCTTGAAGAGTAATTTGTAAGCTCCTTTAATGTCTTATGGTCGCAGTCTTGATCATGAATTTATCTTTGAAGTTTATCCCAAATGTATTATATAGGGTGATAGTCAGGGGACTTCGCAAGCCAACGTATTCGTAGAATATTGCGATTAATTAATGTTCCTTTCACAATATGAGCACGGTGAGATCGGGCCTTGTCGTTTGTGAGCACGAATCCAGGTTCAAAATTTTGGTAAAATGAGAAGTTCTAGGAGAAGACATAACGTTCTATAATTTTCGGCGTTTATGGTGTCCAGTAGCAATGTAATAAGCTTTGTGCGGCCGTTTGTAGTGATACCACCCCAAACAGTAATACTGCCTCCACCAAAACCCACCTCTGAAGACGTCATTCGTTCTTGATATCGGTCTCCGGAAAGTCTCTATACTAGCATTCATCTATCAGAATGATTTAACGTGTATCTTGACTCATCAGTAAACAGGCAGCGTCGACATTGCTGAACTGAGCAATTTAGGCGTTCTTGAGCCCAATGTCTTCGCGCTACAGGATGGTGTTTGAGCAACATTGGGCACTTTGCGAGTCTTCTAGCATGAAGGTTCTGTTCATTTAACCTTCTATTGACCGTATTTGGCAGGTATAGTAAGACGTCTACGGCCACCTACATGGATTTTATTGATATTACCTGAGTAAGGCAGCTTTTGTAAAGCTTTAGAATTGATACTGGTTGAAACTTCAAAGATTCTAGCCACTTGGCTTTAAGTTTGACAATTTTGAATGAGGCGCAAGCCTGTGTGCTAATCATCACAACTTACTCGCTGATATGGCATTCTCTTTGTGTGCTATCAGTTATCAATACAAATTTCTTGAAATAACCAGGCAGATTAGTGCAAAAATAACACAAACCGATTTTTCGAAAGAGAATGAATTCTTATAAACATAACAACCACAAAGTTGTTGGTTAATTTGACAGCTACTAGTAATTGGTTAGTAACCTACTATGGCAATTTGTTAAGATGGTCATCTTAAATAGAAAATTATAATAACAAAAAATCGGTAAAATAACACTTTCCCATTTAATTGGCCAGCAGTTTATTTGCAATTCGAGCTATTAGACAAAGTAGATTTAGCTATTTCCATCAGGTTTAATGGTAGTTATTTATGATGGTCAATCTTGGTTTTTTTGTTGTCCAAGGAATTAAAAATTATTCAATTACTTAAACACAAAAGGTCCATTAAATCTTTTAAGGTGAATAAATGACATACTAACACATCGAATTTCATTCAAGTGCTAAATAATCTGACCAGAAGATTCGTTTATCTAGAAATTGTCTGGCGCGAATTGATTGAGCGGAATTACCATTACCCATGATTTACGCAGCAATAGAACTCAGAATGTAACAGGTATGATCGAAATCGAAGTAAGTACACATACTTTATTGTACATTTACAAGGAATCCCTTGACATTGTTTAAATTTTAGTTTCATTCCTTATATCGAATTTATTATTCCGATAATTTGGTGCATAAATATTTCAAATGCTTCATCCAAAAGCAATTTGATAACGCAACATAGACCTTATCTGCTTATTAAATTTGTATCTTCGTACCTAAAGTTGCGTGGTGATTTAAATTAGCATTAACATATGCTTTTTGTCGCCACATTAAGTTAATTTACCTTCGAACAAATCGCTCCAACACTTATTAATCCTTATAAACATTGAGACTATATTTGGTGAATGAGTAAATAATATATTAGTAACGAGGTAAATAGTTGAATCAGGATCGCTTATCATTTTACTATTTACCTAATTAATTAAAAGAAGCTTGCTCTATACATTTTGATGTGCAACCCAACATATCGTTAATTATTAGCCGTGTCGCGTCCAATTTTAGAAAGGGAAAACCTGATGGACATCCTACTAGAAGGGAACCCAAAGCTAAACTGCTAGCCAGGCTTCCAAATTAATTACCGTGAGAAAATTTGAGAAAAATCTTTAGAGTTATATCGCGAACTATTTCATTCATCATAGAAAATTTTGCGTACAGGTTGAACTTTACAAAATCTATTAAATTATGAAAATTATGCGAAATTTGAGGACCTTCGATTGTTAAGGTTTTCCTCGGCCATTAAATTGAATTTTTAAAATTTATCTCATTTAATAAATATACTTTCTTTGAAAGGGATTTCCAATTTTCAATCTGAAATGTCAATAGCACCCCAGAAAATCATGGTCCAGGATATGCTACAACCTGTTTAATAGTAGCAGATAATTTTGCCTGGCAAAGCCCGTTAGTATATATAACCTTTTACCTCAGAATAGCTTACTTGCTATAAAGTCTTCATGTGGTTTTATACCATCCTTATTCGCGACATAAACGGTTCGTACTTTTTTTATACCCATTGGATAAATATCTTTTTAAATCACTCTCGATTTAAAATAAACAAAATTAGCGTAAATTACTTTGATAAAATTTCCTCACAAGAAAAACTTTCTCTTATATTGGTTGTTGGAATCTTCGTGATTTAATTCAAATCTTGTGAGATTCAACATTGGAAAAATCAAATAGAGTCACGCCTATTCTGTTTATCTAAAAATATCCTGTATATAAAGCAGCATAAAACGGTGCTTTAAAGCTAAAGCAAACTGTTTCTCAAGTAATAAAGAAAGGGCTAGGTTTGGAAATAATAACCTGCGAACAAGTGTAACGGTGACATAATGAAACGATCATAAAATTTGAAACCAACGCGAAATAAACAATGTTCATGTACCATAACAAATTGTGTGTTTAAAAAGGGGAATTGAGAAAGGTTATTAAATCACAAAAATAAAAAAACCTAAAAAAGCAACTGTAAAATAAATGATCCGTACCCAGGGAAATACACGAAAAACAACTTGGGGTAAAGTTTGGCTGCGAGTAGATTCAACGCTTTCGAACTGGACAAGAAATAAAATCAATTTGAAATGCAAGTATCTGATTCACCAAACAAACCATGATGGGGAAGCCAAATAAAATCAATAAAAACTCAAAACAACAGAAAATCAACATTTTTCGTGCGAAATAACAAGATGATATTACTTGCAATGTAACTAAGTCGGCAAAGTAGATTTAGGTACTTATGCTAAGGCTACACAAATAAAATAACTTTAACGTGATGTCCGCTACTGCCAGAGCACTTCAACAAAGTAAGTAAGTAAGTAAGTAAGTAAGTAAGTAAGTAAGTAACGTCCGAAACGTGTACATGGTGCGACCCTATTAAAAACGGTACGTGATCATTCCGGGTTTATTCCAAAACCAACGGATTATTACGCGCTATAAGACCTACAGGAAGCGATCCCTTGATTCTCATTGCAATGAACAAGTCAAATAACGGAATTGAAGTCAGAAGCATTCGTCACTGCGCAATAATTTCATAACCAGAATAGAAAGAAAACAACTTCGTAGTTTAGTTAGAAATAATACGAACTAACTAAAATTAAGTAATCGTTTATGAATTACATACAGTTATATTTAAAGAAGATTCAGAATTCTAAAGTAGTTTTATTTAAACTAAACTTCATTTCACGACTAGGGTTACTTCAGGTGTAAGACAATCATTGAACTGGATGTTTACATTTTAGGTCTCGCACCCCAGTTAGCCTATCAGAGTCTGTTAGTATTCATGAATTTATGACTTGTCTGTAAAGTTGTGGAATTTTTCCATATTGTTCTTTTATCTTAAAATTAAGTTATTAATCTTGTGACCTTTACTATATATACTGGTACAACATGCAAATTAAAAATGTATTTAACTTTTAGGTGGAAATAACAGAACATAAAATCTGTTATTCTGAAAACAAGGATCATAGATCCTGAGGAATGTAAATAAAATTCTTAAAATTGCGTTGATTATGCTTATCTTTAACGAGTTCACGCTTTAGATTAAAGTCAATTAATTTAATTAATTAGAGACATTTCTTAATCTGCAAAACGGTAACCAATATAGTTTTCTTTTAATAATAAAATAATTAAAGAAGACGATTACTTATTTTATGACTTTTAACAGTTGCGTAAACAACTTTATTTATTTACTGAAGATTTCGATTGCAGTATTCTAGTTTACGAAAGCTGTAAAATTGACAACTCGATTGCAGGTGTTCTTAATAATAAGTTTAATAATTTATATACTATCAAATGTATCTGAAAAAGTTATATAGTATCAATAATAAGTCTTAATAAAACTAAAATTAAGGAAAGGTGATGTTTTTGGGTAGAAAATTTTACCTCTTACGATTTCTTATATTGACTGTAAGCAGTTTTAGTAAACAGTTTCCATTCCGTTGCAGTACGTATTCCTAGACCTTAAATTTTATGATGTAAATACAGGCCAGGTTGCGCCCTCTGTCAAGAGATCTCATTGAACTTCAATTATCTCGACTTTGATGTTTAATCAGGACCAACATTCGCTATGATTTGCCATTGATCAGATTGTATATTCAACTGAAAAGTTTTTTCGCGATAAGCCGAAAATTTGAGAGAAATGAAAACAGTTAGACAACAAAGCAAACCATAATTAATGACTAATTTAAAAAGGTCCGCCATATGTCATATTCATTGTACGAAATCAAACGTTTCGTAGTAGCCGAAATGTGCTACTGGTTAAAGAAGTAGTTATGAAAATATATATCAAATATGTGCAACAACTTATGAATAAAACATAGCACCAAGGAAAATTCAATGGCTTGCAAACTAGATAAAATAGAAAAACCACTTTGAAATGAGACGTGCGACGTGTCCAAATCAAGGAAGCCGCGATTGGCATGCCAACGCAACGACGGTAATGGAAACTCATGCAAGAGACAAGAAAGCGGCTTTTCGTGCAACAGTGACGTAATAGTAACGTGCGTTCAAGTTCCTCACATATTGATTAAATTAACAATACAGAATTGTAGAGACAGCTCCTCAGGCTTCTCGAACAGATAACTCTCCTTTCAAATCATCCCGATATCAGATCATCGATTTCACCTTCGAAATTCGTTTTCCAAAGAAATCTCCGATAAACAAGAAGGCATTACTCCAAAAGCACCAGCAACAACAAAGAAGTAAATTAATCAATGAATTAAAATACACAAGCTGTTACTGTAAGTACACACGTTTTAAGATCGTGTTTAATAAACATTTAAAAGTATAACTTTAATTTAAACATTATTAAGAGTATGCTAGGTAATAATTCCTAGCTCAGCAAAGTTAATGAAGCTTTCGTAGTTTACAGAAAATAACCTAAAGCCTCCAGCAGGTCCAATTAATTCTGCTAGCGATAACCACTTTTAATAATTGTAAAATTTGTATTAATCGTAGATTTATTTGGATTATCGATTATTCAAATATATGTATTAAATCGAACTTCTTATGATTTATTGTCTTTTGCCAAAGTGCCCGAGAACCTACGTCAGATCAAAGATTAGATAACTTTTATGAGTATTTTAAAGAGAAGGGTACATAGTTCCGCAAGATCAAAAATTATTACTTTTAAAATACGTTTCTTCCTTATTTTAACTACTTGACTTCACACATTTTAATTCAAATCCAAGGAAGAAACGTTATTGACTACGTTGACAGCATTGGCGCTATCCGCTGTGATTCTACAGTATTTGTGTACAATTGCTATATTTACTTACTATAAAGTCGTGGTTGTTGGAAGTGGAAATAGAAACAATGTCTCATTATTTATAATAATTTATAGTAAAAGGAGAAAAACAGGAATTTTTAAACAACGTTGATTACTCAGATTTTGCGAGAAAACGTCGATTCATGTACTTTGTATTATCAACAGTTAAAGTTTGAGTATCGTTCTCTTTCAGTGGCAATAAATTCCACAAAAAGACAAATTACTGAAACAGTTGAAAGCATATGCATAGAGTTTATCCATTTTGTAATAACTTAAAAGAGATAAAGCGACGTCGATAGGGTTGACAGTTTCCATCATAAATTTCATTACACAAAAATTGGATTTTTAATATTTTCAACAGTATTGAAGATAAATTTTATTTATTACCATAGCGTAATATGTTAGTTTATGAAATTCATTTCAGTATCGTAATGAGTTATTTCACCGCACTAGTGCGGTAAAGGAACTCATTAAAATACTACTTTTTTTAATTTACGCCAATCTGTAATTTTTTTTATTAAAGCTCGTATCTTGTCTCAACATTGAAGCTATAATTGTGCCAAGTGCTGAGTTAGCAAGAATTTGCACATCTGAGGGAATATTGCTTACATCATTTATGTCACACATTTTTGTCAATCAAATATACGTACATAAATAAAAACAATTTCTATAGCAACTTCGTTCATATGATTTCATGCATTAAATTTCACCTTAAAAATTATAGACTTTCCCCTAATTACTTTTATAATAATAGATAAAACGTTGTACCATATTTGTATCGTAAACGTATAATACGATACTTGACGGGTTGACAATTTTCTCGTCGCGTATAGTAATTTTATACTTTACGATACTTGTATCGTAAATAACTATTACATATCTAACGTCGACATAATAATCCATTAGTGTTTTATTCTTGTGTCAGTTGACACTATATATATTGTCTTGCTTTCTTTTTTAAATAATATTTTATTAATACATTTGTTGCGTTCATTTTGCAGCGGTGCAGTAATCATCTTGAATTAATTAACGTAAATTTAAAATTTTAAAAGAATTTACAAAAGTTAGTGGTTGCTAAATTTT
>JAHWXV010068569.1:0-14056 GCA_024586415.1 Phrixothrix hirtus | reverse complement strand
ATATTTCTTCGCTACTTCATTCCATTTTATATGAACTAAACAGTTTCTCTAATAAATTTTCAAAAATCGAGTAACCGGAAGTACTTAAAGTATTAATTGTGAACAACATATTTCAAAAACTAAACATCATATAACAGTGAAATTTTATATTTAAGTTTTTTATCTTCCCCACATGAGACTTCAAGAATTTAGTCAAAATTGAATCACTGGAAGTGCCACCTTATTCTTGCGATTTTGAAGTTTTTTGCGATTTTCTCAAAAACAGGTATAACATTTTTTTTAAAACTTACTACAGTTATTATGACTTTTTACGTGAATTTATCGGTTTTCCTGAGAAATGCGTTGAAGGAAGTCATCCGAGAAAATTTCCGACTTAAGCAGCTTTTCTCCTGTCCAGTAACTTGGATAGGTGACCGTTACAAATATCGTATGTAAAATAAACGTAAATAATAATTTAATCATTTGTTGACACTATTTGCATATCTATGTGCGTAAGAGAAAGTCGCGTGTTGTCTCACACCACAGTTTTATAATTATTTATTGATAAATTATGTCTTTACTAGTAAGCTAAATAATAATTGATTGTCAACGAAGTTTTTTTTTTTCAATATTTAACCACAGTTTATTTTTGTGTTGAAATGGATCATTATTCTGTTGTATATTATACTGCAGTGCGGTTGCTACTGCAAAAATTATGCGCCAAAGAACAAATCCCTTCAGGACTTTTCGATTACTTATGGCATAGCTTTGGATTTCTTGGCTGTATTATTATGGAGATTTTTCGAGCTAATTGTAAGTTAACTCCCATATCACGTCACGAATGTTCTTGGCTTTCTACCTAAGATAACTGCAAAGGAAATAATCAGGACCTGTCAAATCTGCAGGGAGAATCGTCCTCAAACATCCACCTTAAGACATTACTAGTGGCTTGGGTAGCATAATCCTGTTGGGACAATATCTCAGGAAGCCGTAAAAAGTTTTGCACCATATAACTATATCGTCTACTAGTTCATATAACAGCATTGCCGTTATCGTCTTGGAAAAAGAATGATCCAGTATTCCTTTGGGATGTAATAGCGTTCCAAACCGAACAAGTAATAGGACGTAATTATTGCAATTCTGCTAGCATACAAAGCTATTTAAATGGGAATGATCTTTTCACTCATTTTCAAGTGATGAATAAAATCGTCATCGACTGTGGCCATTTCTTGTAAGCGAAGAGTATTAGTGAGACGTTGGCGCTCTTTTGGGTTCAGTTCTTCATCTAATTGCACTTTGTATAGAAACATTTAATAATAGCTTAGTATTCTTATCAATGGCTTTAGAGAAAACGTCTTCGCGTTTAGTTCTAAGATTCTTCCCTCTTCTCAAGGTGTTGAATATTTGTATCGTTTCCAACAAAGCATAGTCTGCAGAACTTTGAACGATCACTTCCTTAAAATCTCTGGACTAAATGTTAACTCGTTGATTCATAGGAACAATTTCGCATATTGGAATGACGGTAAGCTCACTGAATCTGCATTATTGGATGATGGGTTTGGTTCCCTGGGTAACACTCTAACCTTTCATAATAAATCTTCCAGGTGTGCTTTAAACGTTCTGGAAATGAATGACATTAAATGATTAAATCTAAAGAAGTTATGAATATTTCCAATTTCTTCGTGACTTTTGCATTACCCTGAATTTTGAATTTATAGACCAATGAAGGAAGTGCTTCCTTGAAATTCTTATACTCACGAATACCTAAGGCAATAACTGACTACATCAATGGCTCATTTATACTTGAATTACGAATAGAAATTAGTAAATAAATTTTTTAAGGTATTCTAGAGCAGTGTTTCTCAATGTTTTTCTTTTGGCAACATAATGTGTTTGTCTCTCATCCATAATTTTTTCCATGCTCTTCTTTTAACAGGTTTAATATTTCTTGGACCTGTGGTTTTAAAACTCGACTTGAATTTTGGCAGTCTTCCACAATAATGCTAAACGGGAGAAAAATATTAAAAACAATGCTTTTCCCCGAAATTTGGTGACACACCTGGACCTCAGCAGTAACACCAATGTGTTGCCACACCCGCACCGGTTAGAAAATTATGCTCAAGAGGTAAGCTGAACAAATAGAAGGAAAATATTATAGAACTATTCTAGTTTATTTTCTGACCGGTAAAGTAATAAATCGCTCTTGATCTGTTGTACAATACTGGATTACAAGGGATTAGTATAGTAAAATACACTTGATGATCAAGTGTTACGCAATGTTTTAGCGTTTTATTACTTCGTTTAAAAAATACACTATAGAATTTAAGAAGTTATACAAAGTGTTCCAAAAATAATTGAGCATCTTATATAAGCAATGAATTTGATAAAATTTCTTTCATGTTAAAAAATGCTTTAATTATAGTTTTCTGAGCTTGTACTTGTGATTAGTAAAAAGTTTAAATGTGCTTCTTGATTTTAACGTTGGCTGTTCGTTACTTGCCCTAGTTCGGGGTTATGAAATTAATAATTTAGTTATAAAGCGCGCGAGCGTGAGCCTTTATCTATTCCATCCAAATACGAACAATATTTACTTGTTTTTATTGACCTATGAATAACTATCTCGTAAATTCTATATAAAATATTATTAAAATTGTCGTGTGTCAAATTACCTTAACACTTTATTTAATAAACAAAATCAAACATGGTTAAAATAATTATATTAAAAGAAATTCAAATAAAAATAATTCATATACACAATTAAATTACAAAGAGATTAAATGTAGAAAATAACTACTTTAAATTTGTAACACTTATTCTAATATTTAAAAGAAATTCCTTTTACGGATTTATTTACTAATGGCCTTAAATTGTAGATCAAGTTCAACTATCCGTGCATTCGTACACCAAAAATTTCTATTTAAAGATTTTTATATATAAAATTACCCACAACTGGTAAATTACGTTAGTCAATGTCAATTTTTAATTACTATAATGTTTTTAAATGTGTACAATCAAAAGAATTTTAATCGTTTCTTATTAGGATTCGTCTTGATCGAAATTTTAAATTCTTCGCGGTGTTTTTTTATTTCGATAATAGTAGATTTATTTAATTTTTATTTAGTCTTAAATCTTCCTCGGATTATTAATAATTAATCTTGTGCTTTCAGCGATCGTAAATCAACTTGTGACTTCGAAAACTGAACTCGGCATATTAATACAGGCCTTTTAGGGGTGGTCCCTTAAGTCTCTTATTTTGTCATTAATCCCTTATTGTCCTTTTTTTTAGTTTTGGTCCCAGAAGCCTCTTTTTTGTTCTTAGCTATAAGAAAACTTAAATTTTAGTTTTTTCTGCTTTATGGAATTTTTAAAGTTTTAGTACATAATTACTATTTCTGTTTTCCGTTCTGTTTTCTCATATTTTGTTGTATCGAAGCTGAAAAAATTTACTTTATGGATCATTTTATTTTACAGATAAGAATTTTTATTCCTGTATGTAAGTAGAATCATTCTTCTTGTTTTGAAATAAATTAATGTTGTAAGAAGTTCCAAATTATTAATTTTACTTATAACAATAATAAAGTAGTACTTTGTCAAAACACACTGTATTATTTGACTAGTCTCAATGAAGGATAACTGAGGGACGCAAAGTTGTGCTCCTACATTATCACACAAAAGGTAATATGTTGTAGCACTGGATTTCAGTTTATTGATGAAAATTTTAATATTTTTTTTCCTTTTGTTTGTTAGAGGAATAAGAACAAAGGTTACTGTACAATGGGAAAGTGTAGTGTAAAAAAGCTGTGGTTTAAAAAAACTGATCAAAATAGTTATTGTATTCGATCCTGGGCTAGAAAAAATTCTTAGAGTGAATTATTTTGTTTTGTTTGCGAGAGTGTGTTCAAAGTTGACAAAAGATACTGTCGAATAACACAACATGCTGGGATGAAAAGCCACATTAAAAATTGTAAATTAAAATTAAATCCTCTTCAACTTGGACTTCAAAAGTTTGATGGTTCAAATATTGAGCAGCTAACATCAACCGGTAGCAATGAAGTATCAAAATCTAGTGTACACAGCAAAGAGACTTTGATTTGGCCATAAACAACCTCTGAAATTCAAGTTGCCTCAGGTGGACAGCTAAAATTAGTGTTCCTAAGTGACAAGTGAGTGTAATGTCCAGATCAGCTCAGCGATCTGGACATTACAAACAGTGCTTTCAAATTATTCCTTAAATTCCCGCAGTAATATTGAAATCTGTTCAATGAAATATTTCCAGATTCTGTACCCAATGAATTTTCATTATCTCCTGCTAAGATGATGTGTCTCATCACTGAAGCTCTTGGCCCATGCTTCTGGAAAAGAACTCTGGATGACATAGCAAGCTGTTTCTACATAATTTGTTATGATGACTCTACAAATAACGGAAGCAAAAAAGAGCTGCAGATTGCAGTTCGTTATTGGTCAATATGTGAATCCAAGGTAGTTGAAAAACACCTTCAAACATTTTTCATGGGACATGCAACAACAAAGGATCTACACAAGAATATACTGTCTTCTTTGAGTAAAGCGAACCTTTCATTAAACAACTTGCTCATGATAAGTTGTGATGGGCTAAATGTAAATAAGCCACTGTTAAAGCTAATGAATGAAAGTGTGTTGGAGGTACAAAAAAAAGTCTGATTGATATTGGCTTTCTTGTATGGTTTTGAACAGTTCGGAATTGATGTCCATAATTTAACTGTTGCGGTATATAATTATTTTGAGGGTTGGCCAGCGAGATGGAAAGACTTTTAAAAAATTCAGGAAGCGGTGGTAATCCTCACCATAGATTCATAAAGCATGTAACATCACGTTGGTTAACCTGCTGCTGAACGTATGTTAGAGGAATGGAAATCACTAAAAAGGTATTTCTTAAAGCTTGCACCCCTTTGTAAATCTGCAGGAAACAGCAAATGTCAAGAAATTGGAAATTTATTAAAAACAACCTGATACGGAAGCAGAAACTATATTTATTATACAAAGCGCAAAGTTGTTCTCAGCTTACCTGAATGTCTTCCAAAAAGATACTCCTTTGGTTCACTTGCTATGTGATGAAGGGAAGGAGCTGATATTCAAATTACGTAACAAAGTTTATAGTCCAAGAAGTGTTTCTAATTTTAGCGAAGAAGATTTGCTCTCACTCTATGAGATTAATTGCAGTGAAGACACTTGAAGACTTTAACAAAGTCATTTTCGCCTTGGTATGAGAAAAAATTATGAAGCAGGTGCAAAGTATTTGATTAAAAGTCTTAAATTGGATAGGAATGACGGTGATAGATATTCTTAAAAATGCCAGGAGTCCCATGAATGGAAATGTCAAACACATAATAAGTGAGCCACAGATAGTTGCTCTTGCTAAAGTACTTCCATTTAAAGTTGATATTTCTGTTCTTTTAGATGAATGGAAACTTCTTAAATTAGAAGAGATCAACCAAATGAGAAATTAGCTATAGATGAATATTGGTATAACTTTTTTATAAATGAAACAACATTGAATTTGCCAATGTATTCAACAGTAACAAAAGTGTTAAAAGCAGCTTTAGCTTTATCTCATGGAAGTGCCTCTATAGAAAGAAGTTTTTCAGCATCAAGTCTGGTGTTGATTAGTGACAATGTTGGAATGAATGAACGTGGAATTAATGCAAAATTAAACATATTGTCTGGAATGAAATATTTCCACAACAAAGCTCGTTTACTACCAATTACAAATGAATTGTTAGTTCTTGCCAGGAATGCTCACAAAAACTTTAAGAATTACTTAAATGAAGAACGATAGCAAAAAGAAATGCTTCAGCAAGAAAGAAATAAAAATACTCTTGAAAAAAATGCCAGGAAGGAAAAAGTCAAAATAGCTACTCATTTAAAAGAATTATCTGAACATTTATTACAAAAAAGTAAACATGAAGGGAACAAGAGCAAAGCCGCGACAAATTACTTAAAGAAGCAACTGATAGACTTGTTACAATAGTGAAGAGGAAGGACTTTGAGGCCATTAGTTCGGCTCAAGGAATTCTTACTGGTGTAAAGATGATGAGGACTGAAGTAGGCTGATACCCATGAAGAAATATCTTCAATCGTAAGGAAAATTGAAAAAAGGCTTTAAAAATTACATCATAAACAACTGTAGCCAAAGTAAATAATGTACCTAATTAAGATTGTTATGTTAACAATACAATGTTCTTTTTAATAAAAATTAGCTATTCCTCGTCCAAGAAAAAATTGGAAAATATCAATTTATTACACATTTTATGTATTAATAATATACAATGTTCCAGTGTAATAAATTCGCTTAAAGCTGTCCCAAATTATTTTAGAATTTAAAAGGTGTTAGATTTCTGTAATTTTTGTATTTATAGGTAATTTTTATATATCTTCGTATTTTAAAGATATCACATCTTCATCATCAAGATGTAACTATAATATATATTTGGAATACATAAGAACCAATACATTATACGTTGTTTAATTTGAAACAATTAGATAAAATATTATTGTTATTCTAAGTATTTAAAGAGATTTTGGTCATGATAGTAAAATTATAAATATTGTATATAACATTTTTAAAACAAAGGTTGCATTATTTAAAAACGGTCCAAAAACTTATTAAAAAATATGATTATGATCAAAACGTCTTTAAATACTTAAAAGAATAATAATATTTTATCCAATTGTTTCTAATTAAACAACATTTTTAAGTTTTCCAAATGTTATAATTATATCCCGGTGAAGATGTGATATATTTGACACAAGTAGATGTATAAAACTTATCTATAAATAAAAAATTACAGAAATCTAAAATGTTTAAATTTTAAAATAATTGGGAATATCTTCAAACAAATTTATTACACTGGAATATTCAACCGACCCAATTTTTAAGAATCATATGGATAATTTATTACAATGGTATACTATGTATTTATATGTAGACATTTTGTTTTTTTATGTAATTTTTATAATATTTTTCCGATTTTTCCTCAACTGGTTCATTTGGTAGGGGTGCTTTTATAAAAAAAGTTTGATTTTTTAATGCCCATATCTTTGAAATCGGTCTCTTAAGCCCCTTTTATTAAAAATATTGGTCCCTTAGTCCCTTTTTTTATGTGACTAACTTGCTAAACACCCTGCTAATAGTTAACTATGTACTTTCAGTTATCTTAAATCAACTTGTGACTTTAAAAACTAAATTAAGTTCCTCGGATTATTAATAATTAAATTTGTCGGACTGGACCTTATAGTCAATTATTACCTTGGGCATCGTTAATGTAGAGATTCTGAATCACTAACACGTTTGCACTTTGGTCACTTAATTCACATTACTTGATGCAGTTTAACTGTAATTTAGGAACAGACCTCGTTTTTAGCTCTGCGTGCATTTTTATCAACTTTTTCATGTAGTAGGAATTTCTACCACTCTTTTAAAGTTGACCAATCGTCTTTGTGTATTTTGAAATTTTACTTTGTAACTTCTGCCGTCATTTCTATGAATCTAATGTTAATTATTGTAGAAACGTCATCCCTTTTGTTCGACACAGGAAGTAGCAAGCATTGTTTTAGGATCGTATCTTATTGCACATTTTTATGTATAGGTTTCTTATTCTAGAACAAACTTATTACTAATATTTTTGAAAATCGCAAGTGAATCATGACAGATTTACTTTATGTTTTTCATGTTAAAAACGTTTTAATTATAAATTAATTTAATTCTAATTTAATTGTATTAAGAAGTTTTGAACATGACCCTAATTTGAACATCATTTAACGAGCGAAATATAACATAGACAGGTCATTCCAGAGATTGTTTATTCTTTGACATAGTGTTAGACATGGATTAAATTGAACCGAAATAAAATGTTTCCATTTTTGAATTATTAAATATTTTCGAAGATGTATTATTAGTCGCTGAATTAATTGTGTCCATTTTTGATTTGTGATAACCAAACCCGATGAGTTACCTTTCTACAATAGCTAAACGTGCGCACACTACTTCGTCGTCTTAATCACAACTTGGTAACTTGAAAATTTGGATTTGTAAATAACATTAATTTAGGACTTTCGACTTTTACATTAGAACGTTAAACGTCAAATTACAAACTTCATTAGCTTCCAAGTTCTAATTTGACAAGTAAAAATAATAGAAAGCACCAAAAACATCTCATAGTTAGAAGCAAAATTTGAGTCACCTTGATTTCGATTGCACCCTTTTACATTAAAACCATGACAATGTATTTACTGACAATAAATTGTTACAACAATTATTATTTCGGAAAGATATCTGCCGTTTCGGTTGTATGTCAAATATTGTAACAAAAATTAGAAACAATTAAAACGAAATGGAACAATCTGGCACATTCCTTGTAATAAACTAGATGATGTAATCACAAATGACTCATTGCAGTAACCGATATCTGTCAATTTAATAAGATTACAATGTGTCATGGCATTATAATTTATTACATTATTATTATGACTAATTTCTTATTCTTTACTCTTCCATCATATTCTAGAATTTATCTTTTCTATATAAACAGCAGATTAAATTGCCTTAGTTTGGATTACAATCTTGTACCGTTAGTTACTGATATATGTACATATAAATTAAAATGTAAATATACATAAATAGAAATATAAATGTTTGTTGTTAGTGTATTGTGAAATAAATACTTAAATAAATAAGTCTATACAAATAACCTAATCTTAGTGAATATAAATAAAGATATTAAAACAATTAACTAGTTACAATATTCCCAGCGTATTTTCTGGTATAAATATTTGGAAAATTAATTTGGACATTTTCATGTCTAATCGTATAAAATTCTAATTTGGTAATATATGAAAATATACAATGCTTTTGTTTAGATTTTATGCTGATAGTGTAATAAAGCTGAGTTGTAACGAACGTAGGTATTTCGCTTATAATAACTGGAGCATCATTGGTAAAGGTTGCTGTGTCAACATTGTTCGACACGTATCATCTGCGCTGTAATTCGATACGGCAGTGTCGGGCAAAAACTATAGGTTTTTGAAAATTCTGTTCTGCAGTTCGTAAAGTGTCTACAATTATCGTATTGTAAATTATTTTTGGAACACCCGTGAAACAGTTAGAAAAAGAAAATAAAAAGTACGTATAATGCAATGCAAGTAAAATAAATTCGGAGCGAGTTAACACTGAGACCAAGGATGGAAATTCGGGACTCTCCCGAAAAATTAGGACGTATCGCCTTTAACAAAAGGACGTGTGAAGTAATTTAAGTACACAATCAAGTAAAAAAGTGCGCCAAGATTCAAATGTTTAAGGTGATGCAATTGTTTCTTTATCAGTAGATGTCCCTGCGTAGTTCACAATTACAGTTTTTGATTTTAAAGTGATATGATCAATTTTGTGTATTTTTATCCGATAAATCCAAATTTATACGCACTCTTGAAGGAACAGCAGAATAACTGTTTAATTATTTAAGGCGCTTGACAGTATTGTTAATTAAATCTAATAATAAAGGTAAATGAACCGCAGACTTTTACAGTAAATTCATAAAGAAAACCAATTCATTCTTTAAAGATTAATAATTTGTTACAGTATTTTCAGTATCGTTTCTAAATGTAGTATTATAAAGAATAAATTAAGTAAATAGTTAATTGTCGAAGACTTCCTGGTTAAGTAAAACGCAACAGTTAAATCATACATTTTTATTACACTTTTATAGCGGTGCCGTTGTCATTATTATCCAAAGCCTCGCAAAGAATTTAAATTTAATTTGAAAGTGTACTAAGCATATAAATAATTTTTTGTGGTACGTTTTCTGTGAATTCTATTTTGGAAATTTTAGCTTACTGTGCAAAATTATAATTTGGGGAAGAGGTCATTCTTTTAGAAGGTTATCTGAGGTATCAGCATATAATTAAAATTCATACATTGGTGTATATTTTTCATAGCTGTTGAGACAACTTAATAGGATATCTTGTAGTTAATGTAAATATTGACCGAGCTATGTATGTTCTAACCAAAACTATAATAAATTATATTAAGATAGAATAACTGCTTCGATTGTTAGAAAAAACAGCCGCTAGCATAAAATTTACAATGCTTGTAGCAATTTCGTTAATCAGTCATGGTAATTGAAAGACATGGAGGTTACTGAGGACCAGGAAGACAAGCACAACAATATTATGTAAAATAACTGTTAATATATGATAAGTTGACCTGTGTCGTGATATTTGTAAAGGTTATAATTTCTTGTTTTTATATTTAAATTCCACTTGAGTGTTGCTCCTTATAACTTAGTAATAAATTGCCATGCTGCGTTTTCGTGTACCGGTTTACTTAATTAATTGATTTTAGGTGTAATTTATTTGGAACATCCTGTGTACATATCAAGTTTGATGCAATTTGTAGCTGTCACTTACTTAGTCTTTAAATGCATTTTTTATATTTCTTAAACGCGGTAGTTACGTACGCTACACTTAATCACTATCAGGTAACTGAAATTGATACAATGCTCGAAATGTTCTAAATATATGCAAAACCACAAAGAATGCGGATATGTCAGTTGAAAATATGTGTTAACCAGAGTTGAACGTAAGTTGCAACAGCGTAAAATGCTTAGATAAGTAGCAAGCTACACGAAGTATTAGTGAAATACAGTTATTTTTTTGATCAGTAGTATGATTATTATTACTACTCTGCTTAAATTCACTCAATTAAAAATAGATCTCATCAAAGACCAAGCTAATTACTTAGAAATACCAGACATCTTCAAATAAAATCCTTATCAAGTCTGCAAAATCGAATTTACCACCACGATACCTTACTCTTTCGTTTATCGAACTGGGGTCGTGTAGTGCTAACACTATGGTCTAGTATTTGGGAGATCCTGGGTTCGGTCCCCGGAATCCCTTTGATTCAGGTTTCCTGAGTTAAGAAAGACATCTCCTCTGAGGGACAGTATTTCCACTTATTTCCTATCTTGGAATCTCCTTCAAAACCCATCTTTAATTCCCATTCTTGGTTGAGCAGGGTCTCAGGTATCCTTACAGTAGCCCGTCCCCTTAAACGGGAATCGAAATAACAATGATATTCCTCCTCTTTCGTTATTTGCCAAATCTGTTCCGCCTTTTAATTGCTCTGCAAATATGGTAATTTTTTGGTGCAAAATTGGTAAAATGTCCAAAATTTTCAATCAATGACTGTATCCAAGTTTTGACAAAATTGTTTGGATTAGGGTTATAATGCCCAGGTTTCATCATTAGCCACTATGGCGTTTAGAATTGGTTTCCTGATCATTTTTAATAATTCTTTAAATTCAGGCGTTAATCACAACTTACAGTTTAAAAATAAGAAAACGATTTACGGCAGAGGGGCGGATAAGTGCAAATAATGGGTTCGCAATACGGGCCTTGTAAAAAGCAAGCCTCCACGAGCACTGTGCGCGTTTGCTATAGAAAGGTGTCTAAATCGCAAAAAATCTGTGAATTAAGCGACAGACGACTGATTAGTAGAAGCGCCGAGCCTGAAATTTGCTGGAACATATATCCGAAGGTATCGTGAATTAGGTTTAATGCTAATAGAATGCAACCTCTTTGGTAAACATGGAAAACCTCGAAAAGTCACAGAAAGTTTTCAAATTTATCTCACCGTTTGGCTAAGTAATCCATTGTCAGGATAATCTCATGTGATGTATCGGATTAAGAAAACGCGCAACGCGTTTGGGACGAAGTAGTGTAAAATCTACATCTTTCAATTAGCATAATTTTGGTGTTTTAGACATAAGAAATTCAACTCCATAGAACCATTGGGGAAAAAATGAAATGCTGTTACCATGCTAGGGAAATTTCACGACGATGAAAGTAATTTTCTTCTGCAACGTGTATGGATAACTAGAACTTCCGTTATTCTTGATATAAAGATCAAGGGCAACTTCACAAGTGTCTTTGGTATGTAATGACGGTCACTGACATAATTAAGCCGTACTTTTTGAAAATAGTTAGGACGTGCAGTAATTCTTAGACATTATTGCCATATTATAGAATTTTTTGATACCTACTTCCCAGAACTTATTTTTTCTTGTGAAGTCTTAAAAGCTATGTCTCGACACCAAGAAAATTGGCCCGATCAAAAATGAATATTCGAAGGAGAATAAAGCAGATTGTTTCACATTTGTGGAATGCTTAGAAGAGACTATTAAAATGTAAAATTGTTATTTTTTCTTTGAACACGGTAACCATGAATAAGTTTCATCGTGTAGTTTCATTTGAATTAATGTTTAATTTCAATATTTTTGTGCGACACACGTTATTATATACTCAACCAATAATCATGCCTATTTTGAAAAAAATTCTTTCAACTTGCATACCTCTTTGATGTAACGATCTTTTATACTATTTTATCGTTCTCCTCAATGATTCATTGGTTTTTCTATATTTCTCACTGAATGAGCTAGGAAAGCATTTATTTTGCGATCAAACTTTAATGGGATACATATTTAGACAATATGACGATATGTAGAAGTCCAATTCGTGTCTTCGAAATAACCAATCAAGGCTGGGGGGACTGGGGAATATTGGCAAAAATTATGTAAATGACAACATTTCCCAACTACTACGATTTGATAATCAGTTTAATTAAAACCAAACACATGGGAAAATTTT
Source organism: Phrixothrix hirtus (assembly GCA_024586415.1). Taxonomy (NCBI): domain Eukaryota; kingdom Metazoa; phylum Arthropoda; class Insecta; order Coleoptera; family Phengodidae; genus Phrixothrix; species Phrixothrix hirtus. The sequence continues at coordinate 1,399 of JAHWXV010068569.1, read as the reverse complement.
AGTTACCCACAAACAGCAAGGAATCAAATTTATAAAAATAAATGGTATTTTTTACATTTGGCGAAAAGCTTAATTACAGCGAACATAGTGGAAACCTTCCCAATTGAAATTATGAGAGGCCAAGGTTTTGAAAAGAGTCTGAGACCAAATCGTTTGAAAATAAAAGTGACAGCAACATGATGGGGTAACTAGCAGCTTTAGAGTAAGGTCAATAAAAACTCAGTAGTAGGTGACGCCACAACTACTCCGTTTCTACTCTCCTACGTAACACTGTTCGACTGACAAGTTGGAACACCGTAGAGGAACGAAGAATTTGAAATTGGTCTCTGTCATTTGGACGCTGTATTATGCCATTGTGATTAAGTTCGTTCGGTGCATTTCTTCGCTTTTTAGGTTGGAGCCGAGTATGTTTTGGCATTTTACGCGCTTAGTTAGTGTTGGTCACGTTTACTATGTTAGAGTTAAAAAAGGACTTTTATAGGTGATATTTTTCCCAATTTGTTTGTAGATGTAAAATGATTTTCCGAACTGAAAAAATGCCAATAAATAGCAGGGCCAAAGCCTAATAAAAAGAGAATGAGGAGAGGAAGAAGAAAAAAAAGTAAAACGAGGGAAGCAATATATTACAAAGTAGAAAATATTCTATTGAACGTATTTAAACAGACTGCTTATGTTCAGTATAGCATGCTATCATTTTTTCCGGCATACTATTTAGTCGACGTAGAGTAGCAGCTAGAAAATATAATAGACTGTTTTTAAATTTTTGCTAGAAAAACAATCAAATTATCTAGCGATATATATGCATGGTGCATGCGGACAACGCGTTGATCTTGGGAGACTGCATTACTTCGAAATTGGAGGACTTTTGTTAACCTAAGTTGTAAACTTGGGACACTTGATTTAAAAGTGGAGGATTGGACAATATAAAAAGTATATCCCCGTTTCTTACAGTCGAAGACATTTGATTTTTGGCACGCAGACCCAGGTTCCAGGAGGGCACCGAAGATTGAAATTTCTTATTAGTAGATGCGAAAATATTTTGATCAAGACAGTTTCAAGTCTGTATACGATTATTTAAGAAAAACATTTGTCTACGGTAATTTACAGATTGGATAAAGTCAACAACAGTTGAGCGAAGAAAAAATTGTCCACTCACATTTCGAGCCACTGTTTTAATCTTCAAGCAAAATTTAACTGGGTGCCAAAAAATCGACTTTAACATTTGTAGCGTTAAGGTTACCATCACTAAATTTGGATTTTTATGGTATTTAAAACATCCGCATAAAGTGCTACCATTAGGTTACTATAGTGTATCCGTTTATAAATGTCCTCTAAAGGATTAAATATTGAAATTGTAATCTTGACGTAGGCAAATATGTACAATACGGTAAAATTATCT